>JAODKC010000137.1:24360648-24383740 GCA_026777985.1 Mormyrops attenuatus | reverse complement strand
CTGCTGGGAACGTCTGGCGGAATCCCCTGTCAGAAGAAGCTTCAACTCCTACCTCCAGCAGAACTTCGCCCATGTCCTGGGGGGCGGCGGGGGACATTGAGTCCGAATGGGCCATTTTCCACACCTCCATTGTGGAGGCGGCTGACCGGAGCTGTGGCCGCAAGGTGGTCGGTGCCTGTCAGGGCGGCAATCCCCGAACCCACTGGTGGACACCAGCGGTGAGGGATGCCGTCAAGCTGAAGAAGGAGTCCTAATTGGCGTTTTTGGCCTGTGGGACTCTGGAGGCAGCTGACAGGTACCGGCGGGCCAAGCAGAACGTGGCTTCGGCGGTCGCTGAGGCAAAAACCCGGGTCTGGGAGGAGTTTGGTGAGGCCATGGAGAACGACTTCCAGATGGCTTCGAGGAGATTCTGGTCCACCATCCGGCAGCTCAGAGTGGGAAAGCGGTGCAGCATCAACACTGTTTATGGTGGGGATGGGGCACTGGTCACTTCAACTCGGGAAGTTGTGGGTCGGTGGAAGGAATACTTCGAAGACCTCCTCAATCCCACCGACACGCCTTCCAATGGGGAAGCAGAGTCTGGGGACTTACAGTAAATTTATGGTTTCACATGGGATCCCCATGGTTTCATATGAACCCCATGAATACTTATCGTTGCAACTTAAAGTTAAGGTGATCCTCCGGAAAAGCACCTGTCCCACTTCATGCAGAGGTAAGCAACAAGATAGTTAAGGTTAATGCATTTTTTGCACAGTTATGCCTGTTTGTGAATTTTAACTAACTTGACCTACATAGATCATACCTTACAATGTACAAAACATCATCCGGAAGGCGCAATAGTGAATCAAATAGTGTATTTAGCAAAGTGTACACTGTTAATTTCATGTAATCAGAGTTGGACTGTAGGCTACATATTTATACTCCTTTGATGGTGGTGTCTGCTGGGTACTCTGGGTTTATCCCAGAATCCAAAATGTAAGGCAATGCATGGATAGACCTGTCAGAAATCCTGGGATATAAAATTGCGGAATACTCGTTGAGATCTTTGGGAAGACTCTGCAGAAGTCAATTACGGGTGTGTTCTTCTGACAAGCCAATGTGTTCAATTTGCAGCCAGTACACTAAAATTATCTTATAAAGTAAGGTATGTGTCTTTGAAGCTGGTGAAAAATATTTACGTCTAACATTATGAAAGAGTAAGCCTAGGGTAAGTTGTCATTCTACCAAACCAGAGCTATGTTGGTACAAGGTAGGTAGAAATACAAGGGCGTAGCTTTGGTTAACGCTGGTAGGGACCAAATCACTCCCCATCCCCCACTCCCGTAAACACACGTGGTACTCCCACAATATTGGTAAGTACATATCCCTACCATCCATACCCAAATCTATACTTTTGTGGAAATATAAAAAATGAAACCAGATTGATCAATAATAAATATTATTTCATTCTTAAAATGCAAAAGAGTTTCTTTGGCGGAAAAAGTGTCACTTTCAGCAGAGCTTACTGTGGCTAAATTTTCTGGAGTATTGCGATATATTTGTGTGACGTTCATGTAAATGCAAATCAAATATTATGAAATATGTCGTTGCATAGCTTATAGCCATATTGGTGTGGATGGGCAGCTGCTAAGTAGAGTCGAGCCTGGTAAACGTTTGTATAGTTCGTAATGAATGTCATTCCATATGTGCGTATTTTATTATCTGACAACCGAAGGAGGGAAAGATGTAAAAAACCAGAATGCACAGATATGACGAGATAAAAAAATAAAATAAATTTGTGGCCTGCAGTGGTGTCAATGCTTGGATGGAAGTGTTTCTGGGTAAGTTTGACATAATCAGAGCAGTTACATAATTTAGCTTCTAGACTGACACTTATTTAGCAGACTTACCTGCATATTTGTATTTGGTCATTCTTCTCCCTCAGGACAGATGTGCTATATGTTGTTCAAGTTGCATCGCATTAAGACGGCTCATAATGTAGTAAGCCCTGCGTCATCGTATATGCATTGAGAATTTAGATATCACCTTACTGTTTTGTCTCTGTAAATGACTGCATCTGTTCCTTTGTTAGGATATTAGTATGTAATATTCTACAATGTCCTGAAATGAACTTGACTGAACGTTATCTGTTGGAGAGCTGGAAAGTGAAACGTACATGCAAATGCATTGATATGGCATTTGAGTTGTATTTACTATATATATTTATATAGTATATATACGTATGTATATATATATACAGACGCTCCTCAACTTAGGCACTTTCAGACATACGAACGAAGAGGACTGTAAGTCCCAATTGTGTTCACTGGGCTCCCGTTTCCTGTCCACAACATAATTTGTTTTTTTCTGCGCTCCAGTTCCGCCTAGTACGACTTCTGGCCCCTACTCCTGCCACGCAGCAGTGTAGCGTGCGTACTTCCAGCACCCTAGTTCTTTGTACTTGCGTATACCCTTAAAACGATGTTGAATAACGACTTACAAACATTTCAAGTTGCGAACGGCAGTTTGGAACGTATCTCGTTCGTAAGTAGAGGGGCGTCTGTATTTAGTTTTTTTCCCTTGCTGTACATTTACCCCTATCTAGTATGGTATGAACCATACTCCCTTAGAGCTGTTGGTGTAAGGAAGCAGGCTTTGCATTAGGTGAAACTTTAGTGGAATTACAGAAATCGCAGATAAAGAAAACTTGTTATATAACATATGTTACCAGGGGCATAGCTAGAAATTCTGGGCCCCCATTGACAAAATGTGTTGAGTTTTTTAGGGAAGGGGAGGGCAGGGTATCCATGCCATTCTGACATTCCTGCATGTTCTGATTTTCTCGGGTTTTTCCTTTCCCTTGCAGCTTGCCAAATTGTAAAGCATTGGACATGGAAGCTGACATTCTAACATGTTACCACACGTTTGTCACATATTTGCATTTTACTGGAGAATTAAGGAAACCTGAGACATGCTACCACACATGTGTAGTGATCTGGCCAGTAGAGGGCGGAATCAGCATTCTTGGACGGATCAAAACTAAGCTGATGGAAGGTGTACAGAGCTGGGCTCAGCTGTTGGCCTTTTTCTAGCACAGGGCTGCAAAGCTGGGAGATGTCTCACCATGTCTCAGGCATGTCTAACCGGGAGGAGGCCCCAAGGCAGACCCAGAGCACGCTGGAGAGATTATATATCTCAGCTGGCCTGAGAGCGCCTTGCTATTCCCCTGGGGAGCTAGAGGAGGTGGCTGGCGAGAGGGAGGTCTGGGCATCTCTGCTTAGACTGCTGCCCCCACAACCCGACCCTGGACTACCGGCAGAAAATGGATGGATAGAAGGATGGACATATATCTATTCTATACATAAAATAGTATGTACTCTCCCTGGTACACTACCTATATATATAGTAGCACCAGGCAGGCCTAGGTATCGTGGGAGCAGCAAAAGACGTAGGGACTTGCTTGCCACAAAGAACATGGTGTTTTATTACAGTTCTTATAAGGACTATAACAAGCACCCAATAAGCACCGAACCAGAACATAGTAGGGAAACACAGGAAGGTCAGATGCTGGACTGTCAGGCACACACAGGGTGGGTAATTTACACGCACTATAGACATGCAAGAATCGTACAGGGTTCACGCAAAACACAGGCAAACACATGCGTGACAATAGGGAAGGCCAACTTATCAACAATGAATACATAAAAGGGGCTATTTACAATTACTTGCGGAGCATGCTGGGACATGCACACCTTACCGTCACTACACTATATATTCATTTGTATGCTGCCTTATTACACCTTACTGTCTATTGCACTTTAACTTAGTATGTGCACCCATCGTCTACTGCACCTTACTCTACTATTTGCACTTTCTGGTTTAATGCTAAACTACATTTCATTGTACCTGTACGTTAGCAGTATGTATGAATCCTCAGTTTAGATGAGACAGTAGACCAATGGTCCCCAGATGACATACTACATTTTGTGAAATTCCAAAGTGAGCAACTGATGATCACTAGGCTATCCCATAAGGCCAGTGGAAATGCAACCAGAGACAAAGAACGATGCTTGCTCAGAAACTTGTGCCAAGATGGCTGAGTAAGCACTGGCTCTGTACAAGGTTCGCTGTTACACATAATAGTAACAATATATCACCCGCATTTAAGAATTCTAATGTATATTGTATAGACAGTGAATGTGAATAGAATTAAAGGTAATTCATTAACAATGTGTTTCCATCTGTGAGAATATTTGCTCTCTCCAAGACTTTCACACTAAATACATGTGCTGTACTTCTCAAGCACAATCATTTCTAAATTCAGGAGGTAGGGATTCACGAAATAGTGATCTCATTGGTGAGTCATCTGTTTAGTAAAGATTTGGCTGTAATTTCTATGCCCATGAGAAGTTATGATTATGAAGAGGCATTTCTGATGCATACAGAAGCAAGAATATAATGCACAGACAAACACAGACAAGGCAGAATAGTGAGCAGAGATTCTGATTTCGGAGTAACCAGTAGCGGCATATGCATCATGCAATGAACAGAGATGAGGCATTTATTTTTTTGTGAATCATAGACCTGTTGTTGTGGGCAAGGACTGCTTAGTAGCAATTTCATTATTGTTTATTGTATGCACTTCATGGAGCATAGAGCGCTGCCTGGTAAGGCCAATTTTCCTTCATGCGTCGAAGCGTTCCGCTCTTCAATGCTGTGTTTCTCTGCTAGGGAGTGTGTGTGCGGCACACACACTGAGGATGCACCCAGCACAGGGCTCCACCTTTACAACTCTACATACAGCTGATTCTCTCCCTTTGCTTTTGCTGTGTGTACTGATAACGTTTTCACAGAAACAGGATAATGATCATTAAAACAAGTGCTACATAGATGCCGTGGGGACATTAGTTACGAATTGATGCTTGAATTGCTGCTCTAATATATATTATTTAAATATTCAAATGTGACTTTCAGTGGTAACCCCGGCGGCACGTTTCAGAAGTTGTCTTTATCAATGTCACGGGGAAGAGGAAGTAACCTGTGCTCAGTGCTCTCCTGGGTGGTTTTGGAGACCTGACACGTCCACTGCTAGGTGGATCATGGTCTCGCCAGGAGAGACAGTCGTGGAGGGTGACACAGCTGATCTCTCCGGGCAGCCGTCAGCACAGCCTGATCTCCGTGGTGTCCTTGGGATCCAGGCTGTCCTCTGCCTTGTCCATAAGAGTCCTTCTATTGTGTTACATTCACCCCGCCCCAAATCCAGTTTGTAATAAGGGACAGAAAAAAATGTGTTTTTACGATAAATTAAGATAAATGCACTCTAGTTGGCCTGGAGCTGATCAGATGGCTGATCTGCTTAACTCAGATCTATTCTGCTGCTCTGCTGCCTTTTCATATACGTGTACATTTGTAAGCATATTTAACATTGTGTTTTGATGGGATTTAGAGACTCCAGCCCCCCCTCTCTGTACAGGATGAGCAGTTGGAAGATGGATGGATGGATGTATGGGTTTTATTCCATGAGCCTTTTATTACATTTTATTGTATTTCTGTGATCGCTGCTTTTGCAAGAAAATGGCATATTTGCATATTTTAAAATGACTAATGTATAATTGCAAATTAAAAACAAAAGTGTGTACATGCTGGCTGCACCAAACGGTGGAAAAGTCCTCGGCAGACCTGCAGCTGCTTGGACAGGTTCGCGCTGCATTCAGTAAATGCATTTCAGTAATTATGTGCAGTCGTGGCAGAGATGCTCAGGAGTGTGGGCACGCACAAGGACACACAGGTCTGTCAGAAAACAGTGATCTTTTCAACCAGCTGCAAAGCAATGTGAGCCAAATGTAAATTTCCTACGTATGAGTCATTAAAGTGGAACACATAATATATCTGACGGATGTTATGCATCGGTGAGTGCGCCTCAATGTGATTTCAAGAGCTTGCTTTGGATAAAAAGCACAAAGCATTAATGAAAATGAAAGTACCAGGATAGAGTGAGCACAGCTCACAGCCACCAGCCATCCTGATTTCTGCTTGCTGTTTGTGAGCAGAAGTGACCGCCATTTTGCTTCTTTATTGCACCTTTCGAGAGAAATGTAAAATACCTGGACTGGGGTTCTCTGGAATTTTGCTCGGCTAGTTAGCCAATGAAACATTCTGGATCCAGCCTTCTCTGGAAGCATATTGTTGAACTTAAATTCTCAGCAATTTCCTTATCTATCGGATGTGGTTAGACATGCGCCTCTCCATTATCGGTGCTGCGGTTATTTGCTAAATTGGCAGCCCTGCTAATGACGTCCTGGAACCGGCCAGAAGGAGCTGCACCCTCTTCCAGGCCTTTGTGCACCCCCCAGACCTGAAGCTTGGGCAGCGGGTGCGAGTCCCGCTTCCATCCCGGGGGATCAGTGCCGACATCACGCATCACTTGTGCCACTTGGAGGGCGTGGACTTCCTGGGTTTGGAGCGCCAGAGCCAGGCCTGCAGGATAGTACCTATGGGAGTTAGTGCTATTTGGAGAGTTACCTACATTCCACCTGGCTACACATACCCTTCCCCTGGTAAGAGGCCTGCTAGTATGCTAGCTTTGGATGTTCACAGTGGCACCCCCTATTGGCTGTGGCCTTTGTTACCATTACGTAGGGGTACAGGGTCAGGTGAAGGGGTTAGCCAAATGAAGGACTGCATTAGCACTCTTTCCCACCAACTGGTGATGCCCATTTCCCAGGAGTATCTACTGGTTTTACAAACCTGTTTAGGTTATTTAATTTGCTTTAGTTTTCATAACTGGGCTACATGTCAGTCTCAAACTTGGACACAGTTTTAGTTAAAATTGACTGCAAAAGACTAGGGTTACCCAAGGGAAGCCACACCGAGCATGTGTATGATGGTGGAGAAAAGGCAGAGATGACCTTTGGGAGTGTGAGACTCATTGCGTCGGAGGAGCAGAGCCACAAGTTAGGCCACAGAAAACCACTGTTTCCCCTCCCCTTCCACCCCTTCCTCCCCTCCCACCCACGCAGCAATCCTGACCACAGTGCCTTTGACCCGCACCAGCAGAGGGGAAAATTTCAGGCCCAAAAATTAAACATCCAGAGCTGTGAGTCTATATACGCAAATGGTAGTTTGAAATAAAATGTCAGTGTGGGTTTTTACTTTCTGGACCAGGAATCTTTGTGCATAAAATGGTGATTTGTGTTGTGCATTTCACTGTACATCTCTGGTTTTGTTACATCTGTTCTGATAGTTTTGTGGGATTGCTGTGATACCACTGTGAGTCTGCATGGGGTGCTGTTGTGATTTTAAGGTCTTAGCAGTGCTGCGTGGGAAAGAATACCACATAGCATGTGTAGGAAGGGCTGCCTTTCAACTTTTGGTCATAAATGGCGATTGAAAGGAGTTATCTGATGTAATCTTAGTTGACAAGCTTATCTATTGATGGCATCATAATGCTTAAGCGCAGGTGGATCTTTTTAGGATGGAAAAAGGTCAGAGGAGATTTCTGAGAAGTTTGCAGTTGTTCAGTGAGGGGGATTTTTTATTTAAAACAATGATTTTCAATAATGCTAAGAGTGATTCGAAGCTGTAGCAAAATAAAAACACGATATTTGGAGAAAAACCCACACTAAGTACAGATTGTAATACACTGGCCATATGTTATTCTGGATTGCAAATTCCAACTGCTAACTATGTATATTAGAGGATGTTAGCTTTCTGGAACATCTCTTGGTTTTGTTTTGCTGCAGCAAAAGTATGTTACCTCGTGTTTCATTGAATGTTCCTTGCGCTGGGATGTGAGCTGAAGGGCTTTCCAGGCAGTCAAAAATACACACTCATTTTTAAAGGGCAGGATCATTTTAAATCTACGCACACTTCCTTTAAGGAGACTAACAGGAATTCCCTCCCACAAATTTCCTTAAATTGGCACAGCAAATTAGCCACATGTATGGATGAGCATAGAGGCCTACGGTGTTTGCCATTTCAGAGTCGACGGACAATAGGCAAAAAAATATATTTCTCAGAATGTGAAATGCAGAGTTTAATGTGGTTGGCTGAATAAGCTGCACAGTGACAGAAGTTAACAAAAAGGGAAATGGGGCTAATAGCCAGTGGTTAGGTTGGTAACTGCTGTCTCCTGTGAGTAATACATAGAGTATTACATTTAGATTTTAGTCAAAGGAAAACTTCTACATAGAAACAATTCTGGCATATATCTCTTAACACACACACACACACACACGCACGCACACACACACACACAGACCTGTAATCATGCCTTTGTGGGGACCACTCATTCATTTCTATGGGAAAAACCTTAATCCAATAATGACAACCTTAACCCCTACTCAGCCCTAACCTTAACCATCAGTAACCAAATAAAATATGAGACTTTTTGCATTTTTAGTTTTTGATTGCATTCAGAGATTTTTGTGGGCACCTGAAAAATGGTCCCCACAATGTCAAAATAATAGGTTTTTAATCACATTGTGATAGACATTTGGTGTTATATATACAGATAACAAAGCTAGATGAGGGACAAGTGTGGGCCATACTGTAAAGCATTGGACATGTAGGAATTACAAGGAATGGGTGAGGGTAATTAACAAGCATTCAGGACACACACCAGGAGACACTAGGATCAATGATTTAAGGACATCAGTATACAAAACTAGATATAAGCAAGGATAACTAAGAATAACAGCACAAAAGCAAGAACCAATACAGGAGCACAAGAACCCACATCAATTAGGAATGCACAGTACTCAACCTACCGCTTAGCCCAATCAACCATGCAGTGGCCCTGGAAGAAGGGGAAAACAATAGGGACTGAGGGGAAGTAGACCTAGGGGAACACACAGAAAAGAACTGGATGACAAGCGACACCCACTGGTCAAAGAGGGAAAAGATTGGCAGAGCGGAGACAAGAGAGGGACCAGTCCCAAAACTCTAAATACTGGCTCCCTTTGTAATTAGCCACGTGTAATGTCCTCTCAGCTAAATATGGCATGATGATGCTGCCTGTGACATAAACATGAGCCTCTTCATATCTATTACATGTGGGAGCACTAGGGTGTCCACTGGTATGACTCTAAAAAGGAGGACATGATGTAAAAAAGAGGTTTTCAAAAAGTGGGAGGGGGGTTATATTGCACACATGCTATGGAAGCCGAGAACAGTATGTCTATCAAGATTATAATCTCCTTACCATGAGATAACAGCAAAAAAAATGATTGCAGTTTGTTCTTGGTTTCCGTAGTATGTGTGTGCGGGTGTTTCACGTTTTTGGTATGAACATGAGTGGGGCACTAGTTGTTGACGGGAAGGCAGGTAGGGGGGAGGGAAAAAGGAAGACACCCAACAGCAGTCTGGACGGAGGGCTGGAAAACTAGACTGTCCGGACAAAATCCGGACGAGTGGTCACCCTAGAGCAACTCCCGAATTAGGTCACTAATTAGGGGACTGATTGGCTGAAGAGTCTTCACACCTGGGTTTGAACAGCTGACCTAAAGGTTATCCCAAAAACCTGCATACACACCAGCCCTTTGTGGATAAGATTGGCCACCCCTGTAAAAATGTAATAATTAGGTGTGCGGATACCTCCTCACCTGATACAACAATTCTCCTAGGATTTTTACCATCCTCTGTACTTCTGGGGTGAATCTCAACATGCATACTTGACTGTACTTGTGTTCTCATGTACCCGTTTTACACCATCTTCTGATTCCTAAGAACAGTAGTACAGAGGGATGGTAAAAATCCCCGGATGTCGATCTTGCTACATCCCAAACGTCAAGGAGGCATGGACTGCATCCTCTCCAAACGAGACAAGTCTCATAATTCATTGCACCTTAATTTTGTTCTTAGGAGGCAAATTAGCAAGACCGGTTTTGCTAAGACCACAAGTACAATCTTTATGTTCTTGGTATTGAGAAACGCCTCTGTTCTTGAGTATTAGAACTGGTCTTCACCAATGAAAGATGATGTAAAATGGGTACACGAGAAAACAAGTACGGTCAAGTATGCATATTGAATGAGAAACACCCCTGGGCTCAGGGTTGCCACCTGTCCTGGTTTTCCCAGAATTGTTCTCATTTTTGAGTAACTGTCCCAGAAAATTATTATTCTTTCCCGGGACAGGAATTGTCCCGTTTTTTTGTGTAAATGTACATCTAATTAAAAATTTTTGCTGTTTCAAATAAACCCTCACTTGGTTTCTCTCTACCGCTATTCTTTTTTTCTTCCTGGTCATGTTATCATATCCAATGCTGTGTCCATAAATTGTTTAAAACGTGTAAAACACAGCGACGATGGGCCATGTCTTTACTTTTGTTTGATTGGTTGCAGAAATACGAAACTTACCTTGTTACCTAGCAACTGCGCGGGCTGTTGTTCTGTCTCATGCATCCACATCCAAGAAAAAGCGATTTACAGCGTACAACTCGGAGGGTGCGAAAAGAGAACATTCTGAATGGATATGGCACAACCAAAGATACTTCGGAGATATTGGACAAAGCAAAGTTTCCCAGTTAGCTGGATAACTTAAGCCAAGCATGAAAACTGTCCAATACGAGGAGAGGTAGGCGACCTTCCTATTGGACAATTTTTATATTTGGCTTACGTTATCTGGCTAATGAAAAAAGGCTGCTTTGTGGAATACCCCCTTCCCCGTTTTGTGTTCAGCCAAAATTTCAGTTAAATATGAAGGAAAAACAATGCGGGAAATTCATACAAAAACAAAGTAGCACCAGAGTTTTGTATTAACAAGATACAAAGATATAAACAAACAGATAGATAGATAGATGTCATTGTTAGGTTGTCCAAAATCATTAAGTTAAAAGGTTGTTTATAATTTATTACAATACGTATAATAATGCTAAAGGGAGTATACCTAGGGTTAAGGTATATAATAGATTATAATTAGTAAATATATATTTACTGATTAAAGCAAAAAAAAAATCTGTATTTCACGTAGAAAGGGAATGCATCGAAGTAGTTCAGAGTGAGAGCAACTGCGTCTGTGTCAGTACAAATATAGATTAGAGTGGCAATGAAGAGTTTCCTACCTCTATTAATATAGTGTATTTACAAAAATGGCTTACCCCCCCCAAAAAAGTCTGATTGTCCCGGTTTTTGAGAAATCAAAGGTGGCAACCCTTGATGACAAATTTGCCTCGCCCCACCCTGTGCGCTACCGAAAGTGTGCGCGGAAAACTTCATTTACTTAAAAAACATAATTAACTTAGGCCTAAGTATGAGTTGGCCTCCAGAGAATTGGCCTCTTCGCAGTAATATAAAGTCATTCATTTAAAACAATATGTTGATTTACTCAGCAGAAATGCTGAATGTTAGCTGTATATCAGACACTGTATAATAAAACGTTTATTAACCCGCATTTTACCAAGCGAGTTTTTCTATCTCTCCCGAAACGTTCGTACGACTGACTGGAAATATTGTATTAGGTATGCGGATATCCTCATTTCCTACAACAATTCTTTTCCAACTATTTCATTCACATTTTTATCAGGATAAGTGAATCTTTTTCAGGATAAGGTTTTCTTTATAAATCCCAAAATCTCCATGTAAATGCATAGCAATGTTTCCGGTCTTTTTTTGTTCGTACGAAGCCTTTATAAATGAGCTATTTAGTTTTAGCTTGTACGCGAGTTGAAGGCGCCTATCCGCAGAGGAATACTGTTGATGGTCACTTAGCTAGTTAGCCATCGCTTGATTTTATAAAGCTTTTTTTTTAACATAAAGGTTTGGTTAGGGTTTGATCTGGTCCTCACGCTAAGTTTTGCATAGCGCATTTTTATTGCACGACTTTGCATAATATGAGGTTTCACTTGGGCGCGTCGATCTGTCGGGCTATATCAGAAAATCTGTTTCTCAGACAGGGACACAATTGTTCTGCATGTTAATGAAAGTCACTTGCGCGAAGAAATTGTCCTTTCATTAATTAACATTAAACGTCACAAATTCTAACTTTATTAACGGAAGCGCTGAGTTCAGGCTTTGTTTTCTCTAATAGGGAGGTATAGGGCTGCATCTGCATAAGTTAGGTTGACTGAGGTCGCTCGGTATCCCCGGTAACAAGCGTGCGCTATGATTTCAGCCACAACGCAACGTCATCCGGAATATTCCAGGAAACGGATGACTGAGGGCTGCAGGTTCCGCCAGCTGATGCCACCGCCAGCTGGCAGCCCTTTGCATACGCAGCGCGACCTGACATGTTCTGCAGCTCACCTCCGGGGGGAAAAAAAAAAAAAATCTTCTTACATTCTGCCGCTAAGGAATTCCCACCCAAACTGATTTGTGCAGTAAGAGTATGAGGTATCTGGCGTTAATTATGGGGAGCTGTGGGACAAAACTATATATTTATACATATTTTTCAGAATTCTAACCTAATTAAGTATCCTGTTTGTGCCAGTGCTGACCTATATGCCGGTGCTCTGAAGAACCCTGTTGATTAAATGGTTGAGGGATCCGCACTAAATGAATCCTCAAGTCATTTTGAGAATAGCTCTTCCTGTCAATGACCTGTTCTTTTGTGCTACGCGTTCTTACTGAAACCACTCACGCTTCCCACACTCATCTCTGCCATGGCACACGTCAGGCATTTTTCTCTTTACAACCTGCAAAAACATTTCCTTGAACAGTAGGTGACCTACAGATGCCTAAGGTGATAATTAAAGGTATAATGGTCATGAATGGAGCTTTTATTCTGATTTGCATAACTCTTCCCCCAAATGAGGAAATTATAAACACTTCCTTTCTGGCTACAGCTAAGTAGTTCAATGGCCAGGAATGATTATTGTTTCTTTCCAGAGAAAAAAGTCACTGTTTAAAACTGAAACTGCAGAGAAATTCTTCCCCTTTCCATTGCCAAGGAAGAACGAACTGTGAACTAACCGTCCACCGGGAATATTTACTGATTGAGCTGTAAGGAATAGGTGGCGAGTGACTCAGTGGGCTACGTTTCTTTGCCTATGATTAGAAGACAACCAGTTCATGCTCTGGCCTTGGTAGATCAGTCATTTGTCTGAGGGCCCTTGAGCAAGGCCCTTAACCTTCAGCTCCAGGAATGCTGCACATTGGCCGACCCTGCACTGTGACCCCCAAGCTATGGAGAGCAATATGGGATCAGCAAAAAAAGCATTCCAATGTACTCATGCAAGTGGCAAATAAAGCAAGTCTGTTTGTTTTGTTGTTGACATGAGAATCATGGATTGGCTGAATTTACATGGGGAAAAAAAACTGACCCTGAATGACATTACTAATAGAAACTGGTTGACAAGAGAAGGAGATAGCAAAGGCATATTGTACATGACAGACTTGATGTTTTCAGCGAGTCAAAGCAGGAAGTGTGGAGTCGATAGCAACCTGAGACGTTCAGCAGGATGAGCTCAGTGAATACCTGGCTTAAGTGAAACCCGGCCCACCCCATCTTGGTTCAGTGCCGGTGTACGCTTCACGCTGGAACGCGAGGCCAGTGCCTCCCAGTCTCTTGTGTTTCCTTGTCAAGGTGATGTTTCAACACTTACTTATCCTGGGGCCACCAGCACTTTTGGGAAAATAACTCAGTTGACTTGCTTTGGCAACAGGTTACTCAGACTGGGACTCCTCCCCTCTCCCAGGACAGCCCTTTCCTGACAATCTGCACCTCCCCCCAACAAGAAAACTACCCTACCAAGAAATCTTAAGATCTTAAGCGACAATCGTGTTCCAGAGGCTTCACAGACACTGACGCGTCTAGTAAAAAAACAAAAACAAATTAAACACATTTTCGAGGCAAGCTAGCCGCTGGCTTCATTTTTAGGCAGGACAATTGGGGCCGCCTCGTGAAAACACTTGACAGTTTTTGATTGATGGAACCTCGTCACTAGAATGCCACAGCTCACGGCTATGGTGGCCCATTCAGGCAGCGCTGCCCCTCCCTACACGCAGAACACGCGCTGTGCGTAGGGCCCCACGATCCATGGGGGGCCCTATGTTCTGCAAGGGGACGCATTCTCTGCAAATGCGCAAAGGATGCGCATCGCTGCCGTGGAGCGGGCGTAGAGCACCAAGTCAGCCCAAGGCAGGAGAGAAAAAAAAAAACGAATAATCTGACACTGCACGCGTTGCCGCAATGATTGACAGCAGGCAGCATCTGACCAATCAGCGGTCAAATGCGCCGACAAGCAGTTGGATCCATGCAGGTGGAGAGATGGCCTACAAACGGCAATATGAATGGGGAGCAAGCAAAAGAAAGAAAAAGTCAAAACAAGAGGAGGCTCGTGCTTCACTTTAAGGTGGGAATGTTGTTGAAATAAAAAAGGGCATAAACCCCCCAGCTGCTATCCTGCTAATCATGAGACAGAAGAGAGGATCATTCTGTCTAGATGTGGACTGGAGATTAAATTTTCCAGCGTCCCTGATTATCATTTATTGAATGTCGTTAACTGCAAGAGCGAGTAACTCGTTCCTATAAAATGTCTCTGGAGGAATAGACTATTTAAAAAAAGAAATAAACGCAGCCTATAAATGGCTCTCTGTTTCATAAATCATTTATAAAGCAGTCCATAAATGGTCCTTTGTTGATTACAGGCGATGGTTTATTATTCAAACCTTAACGATTTACCAGCGTCAGGGATTACCGTATACGTGTCTAAAAAGCAAACGTATTTAATAATCTTCCTTAAGACATTTTTTAAAAAATAATTGTCACATAAACGACGAATTTTATATTGTTTCATTATTCTGCAGTATATATACTTACCTGTGTTTAGATGATTGCATGCTAATGTTATTGAAAGTAAGAAATATCGTTGAACATATATTTTTCGAAACTATTTACCCGTTTCTTTTTTTTTCTTGGTTCGTGATTAATGTTATTTGCATAACTGTCCCTGGCATATTGTATCAGAAAAATAAAGCGGAAATCTGCCTGTCACCTTCTACTCAAAGGACCTGAACTGGATTATTGTTGATGGGGAAAAGACCTGGGCGATGTATAGTTGTACGCACACTCCTCTCCTAGATGGCGTCCCCGGTCGCTCTGCTACTTTATAACTGGAGAAAAGTAATAATTGGGACCGCCGGGATCCGTGCGTGAGGGCTGACCACGCGGCATCCCCTTGATTTCAACGCTGTTTTCCAGCATAGAGAAGCACCAGTGGTCACTGGGATTACATATGATCAACTAGTTTAACCCATTTCCCATTAACTACATTATAAGCTCACGAGAAATCTAATCAGGTGGTGTCACACCATTGTGAGCACCTAACTGGGGCTGCTGTCTCTCTAAGCAGGAAATGGTTCACTTGGGAGGGGTTGCATGTCCGGGGGGCCCGGTTGAAGTAATTCTGTCTTGCACCCAAGAAATATCTGTAACAGGCCAGCTCCCAACTGTGGTTTCAAATGCTCAGTCATCTCACTGAGACTGAAATATACTCCAGGTGTTTTTTAATGTCCTTCCAAGGCTGGGAGGGGGGGGGTTGGGACAGTTCCAATAGAGATGACAATTTGTCATGCAAGAAGAGGATTAAACATTTGGTGTTGCATTGCCTCTGTTGCACTAGTCTACTCCTTCATGATCTAGGACTAGTGGAAGACGGAGACTGAAAAATACCACATTCAGAGAAAGAGAGGGAATACTTTTATTTGTAAAATGTAGCAACATAGCTGTCCAGCATTGATTAAAATAATTCTAAACATTTTACAACTGGTTCCCCAAACAGAGAACAAAATACCTTTATGCAAAACATTGTTGTTTTAATAACAACACACATGCCCAATCACTCACACCAACACACACACACCCACGTCTGTGATTAACACTTCAAAAGTTAATAAATGAACCACAGGTGTGAATATGACATCTTGTACTTGAATTGTTTACTCTGTTGAGCATGTGACTCCCCTGTGGGAGAAGAGGGTGGGTTGTACACCGTTGATTAAAGCTTCTGCTTCATGGAAGAGGTCACATCTTTTTCTGGCAAAATGGGCTTCTTGGGGTCAAACACTGTGGTGGGGGCTCTTTGGTCGCAGAGGATTCAGGACTCAGGCCAGGCCACATTCACACGTGTGATGCTTTGGGCTCCCTTACTAGGCACAGTTTCTAAACGCTTTGGCACATGGTGCCCACACAGATTCAGGGAGATTCATTATGGAACACGTCCCGCGGAACCACAAAAGAAACATCTAGATTTTAAACCTGGAAAAGTGTTAATGCTTCCAAGGTCTCCCCAGTGTTTCTATAGACAATTTGGAGCTACAGGTGTTAAATCTCTTAATGGTGGTGGTTTGACAACATTAGAGTTTCTCTAACGGGTTAAGGCCACACAGACTGAGAATAGCCTCTGCACTCCTTGCATATTCTAGAGAGGAGGTGGTTACAGCTACCCACTACCAAGAAATTCATTTGCAGTTAGTAATTGCTATTAAAAACACCAGCTGCAATTAGCAAAGCGCTAATACAACTATACATTTCTTTAGCATAAAAAAAATATAACTTTTCCTTGTGCTCTATGAAGCCGTTAAGCCAAGATGCACATATTTAAAGGACTGCGGATTAGTACACCCCGATAAGATGCAATATGCATCAACAATCGACATCTCCAGACCCAAGAAATCTAAGAAATTGCATGGGGTCTGGAAGTGACAAGTATGCATCATGCGCATAAGGCTGTACGTGGCAGAAAAAACAAGTTTATATTCAAACCCTATGAAGCAAAATATCTGACTTCTATGGTTTAGGGTCCTTGAGACTAAAAAAAAACATGTCGGTGGGATCCAAGTGTCCCAGCTCATGGATCACCACCATGGAGAAGCAGGATTGGTAGGCCATCGGGAAAAAGGCATGGAGGTCAGGGAATTCCACCGTAGGATTTCAGAGACAGGATTTCGGCGGCAAGCTTCTGGGGGTCCAGCAGATGCGGGAACATGCCCATGACTTTGTCGACATGGTAGGGGTTGAAAATAGCCTGCAGCTTCTTTCGGACCTCCTCGCGCTCCACCCCAAAGGAGGCCTGCTGTTCAGGATAGGGGGCCACGGGTCCCTGTGTATGCTGGCCGAGCATCTGATGGGGATCAGGGAGGCTACTGGAGGAGCGGGACTCAAAAAACCAGTGCTTGTTCTGGCGAGTGACCACCCCGCCAGGCTGGAAGTTGTTAGGGAGACTGCAGGCCTGGCTGTCCTGGGGGTACAGGTGGCTCCTGTAGGTGGAATAACTGGATTGGCAGGCGGCGGGAAACTTGAGGTGGGGGTCATGGCTGAACTGGTGCATACCACCTGCCACAGGCACGTGCGGGCAACACTGGCTGGGTTGGTACCTGTCCGGTCGTTTGGACTCCCCGGATTGAGCAAAAAGTCGCCTGGATCTGTCCCTGGAGGAGCAATGGAGCAACCTGGGATCCACATTGTAGGGGCTGGAGTGTCCTCGAGACACGTCCGAGTACTGGCTTTCGTAGGAGCCCAGGCCAGAGTCCAGATGTTCAAGGGAGGAGTCAATGCTGGTCACACAACCTTGGCCTGCCCAGTCAGACCAGGGAGACTGGCCCCAGTAGAGTGGCACATTCTCGGTGACCTGCTGCACCTTTCTCGGCGACCAGTGCCCATCCAGGTTCAACTTCTGCTCCAGCTCCTGTGCTAGGGGGACGGGGGACTGCGAGTGGCTGGGATCCCGCTGGGGACCCTTTTTGGCTTTCTTGTCGTCCTTCAGGGCTGAGAGCTTGGCGTTTTCCCGGAGCTCGTCAGCCAAAGAGCGCTGAGACTGGTTCACCCGCTCTGGGTGGTAAAATTTACACTTGATCCCATAAGTGCACTTCTTTCCTTCATGTTAAGACAGAAAATCAGATCTCATTTTATACATATTACATGCGCGCACACACACACACACACACACACACACAGCTGCCTGTAATATTTGGCTCATTTTCATTCAACATACCAGGAACTGATCTAATCTGAAGTTAATTAAAATGGGTCTTTGCAAGAACTAAGTCTTTGTTCATCTTTCCTCAAAACCAAAATGGTTGTTATAAAGATCTTCTAAATCATGGTTATATTTGTGAGAAAAAAGAATTAAACTCTTTGACCCCATAGTAGCTGGAGGACACAGTTGTTTATCAACTTACATAGGTTTTGTAATCAAAAACTAGCAAAGTTCAAAAGGTTCACAACCTAGCAGGGCAAACTGCGGTTAAGTAACACCAGTGGAGATTTTTAACCACCGTTTCAGCGAAGGTCACGCTCCTTACTGCTGTATATAAATGTGGAATTTCAGAGCTTTGCCTGTCATTTTAATAACAAATCCAGGTATTACCTGCATCAAAGTCAATTAAATGTCATTAAGCTAATGTACAAATGATATTCTGTGATCAGGAGAGTGCAGGACTTCTTACCATACGGACAAGCCTGCCGCTTCTGCTCAGAGGCCTGCGGTTTCTTCCTGAGAAAATTATCCAGGCTGGGACCATGCCGGCCCAGGGGGTCGTCGGGTGGCATGAACCTGAGGGGAGGGGAAGGGGTGGGTCAGGAGGAAACCGCCGCTCTGTTTAGTGGGGGTGAAACTATGACGTGTTCTTGAAGAATGACTGGTACAAAAACCATGTAACCCTGCCTGTAAGCCATCAAGGAATGAATGAAGCAACTATTTACACTCAATATGAAAGAACTGAGATAAGAATATGCAAAGGCTAACAACAATTGACAAAGGGGGGGGGGGCAAAAGAGTGAGCAATGATTCTAGAATGTTCCCTCCCACTGCAGAGGCATTTATATATGATCACATAATTCATGTTTAATATGACTGGGAATAAAAAAAAAAAACAAAAAAAAAAAAAAAAAAACTGCATTTTATAATAAAAATAACCTACATTAAAACACGATGAACTGTGCAGTTTGACTTTTTACAGATTTGCAGAATTCATTTTATACTTTTGAGCACCTTTCATGGTAATGAGGCTGGCCTTTAGCACAAACCAGGCCTAAGGGAAACACTACTGCTCTACAAAGCACTTACTTATCATTCACGAATGAGTACATGAGTAGTCTTTCCTCAATGAAGCGTTTCCACTCTGGCCGCTCGCCCTGCAGGTCACGGTACGTGTCGTTAGACACAATGACCCCATCTGTCTCGTGGGCCAACTTCACGATGAAGCGGTCATCATAGCAGACCACCCGCTTGCCTCCCACGCGTCGTGACGGCGTGAAGACCACAATCTTCTTCTTCTCCAGGTCCCTCAGGATGTGCTGGTCTGTAAACCCCCCCCGCAGCCCGGGACAAAAAAAGCAAGCAAAAATTGCTGTTTATATGTCACAATTAATGAGCCTATATCTAAATGGTTGACAATTCTCACAGATGTACAAGGAACACAAAGCTTTCGCGATGACTCAGCGTCACCCAGACAACATGTTCTTTTTCAATTGGGCATGAGCAGACACGGCATGTCACCTGAGCGCATTAACTGTTTGATCAGGTAAGCGGAAGACTCCAAAAGCTGGCAGCAGCTGACGGTTTCTGAAATAAAAGGCCGATTTCCTGGTGGGGAATTCCCCTGTACAGGCCACAGTGGTTTCCTCCTGCAGAGAGACTTTGGCCTTGGGATTGTCCCTCCTGAAAGCTTTTCAGTCAGGTGAACTAGTTAACGAAACCAGGTGCCTGTCAGCAAAACTACTTTCTTGCACGAGGGGCCAACCAGGAAATCATGTGGTTGGCCAAGAATCATTGTGAGAAACAACAACAAGAGCAGCATTTTCCCGTAAGCCTGCTTAGTGACTGCTTAAATACAGGCAGAGACTATTTTTTCCCCATAAGGAAACAGAGGGTGAAAGTAAATAATGAGTAAATAAAGAAGTGAATAAAAAAAAAAAAAAAAAAAACGCACATGCAAAGAGAATGTTTTAGCAGGTATAATGCAGCAACTCCGATTCAGACGCAAAAAACAAACAAAAAAAATCAGTTGTTAAAATGTATCCCAGCAGAAAGGCTTTTCTCCAACCAGTACACAAGTCTCATCTCACCTGTAATTGGCACGTCTGGCCTGGGCTGCTCTTTTCGCCATGAAGGCACAAAAACGGTTATTTCGGTGTGGCCTCTTTCCAGGAAGTAGCTGACTGCCAGCTGGATGCCCTGGCAGGAGAAGACCTCTTTGTTCCCGTGGCTGTGGGCAGGAGGGGGGGAAAAGACGGAATCAATCGTCGTTGGGATATTTTTGGCAGGAATGCCATTTCATGCAGTTTGTCTTACTTTCCATCAGGGCAGGATGTCTGGAGTTTGTCCTTTGGGTGGGGTGGGGGGGGGGGGGTAGTGTCAGTGGAAATTGACCACTTCTCATTCAAAGAGGGCTGAAAGAACCTGCTGCACCCCAAGCAGAAGCTCGCAAAGGATGATGGGAAAGCATTTTGAACAATCCAGTTGTCACGAGTTCATACTTCAAACCACTATCCGGAAAAGACTCACACAGGGCCAAGAAAGCAGATGTTGTGTCAGGGAGTATATTTTGTCCCTCCTCTATGTTTGAGTACATTATCTTCTCTTGCTAGCATGCAAATCAGCCATTCCCAAAAAACTCAAAACCCAGAAGGGTTTTTTTTTTTCCGCCTTCTTTGTTAATTGACTAGCTTTAAAACCCTGACATGGCGGTTTGAAAACCTGATAAATTGATGGGGCTGTAAAACACTGCAGGCAAACACTTGACAGAACATGCACACCGAGGTGAATCCTAATCTTTTATTGTAGAATATATAGGAAAATAATCTGCCAAGTCACCACAAAAACCACAAAAATGTTTTAATATATGGCTTACAGGATGCTTTCCTCCCTCTGCAGACCAGAAATAAATGTGGGGTCCTCTTACAACGGCCATGCAAGGGCCGATCACGAAAAAAGCAGCACAAGAAAAGACAATCCTAGTCATCTGCTGTTGACAATTGCTGGATATATTGTGTCACCGTGGGGTTTGAAACAGCTGATTGTTCTGATATAGAAGTGCAATCACAAGTGGTAACTCCTCATCATTATAAGATGTCGTATAAAGTGTGGCATCTGATGAAATTAGATGCATAGCGGTGTAAAACTTGCCTTTTTATAGTAGAAATCTAGAACTGCATACGTTTTAGTATCCTATAGCATCTACATTTTGGAATACTGAAATATTTATACCACCGTTTCTTGCAACTTTTTGGTTTTTCATGGAATAACGTCCATATATCATTTTAGCAATAATCCTGTGCAACATGCAAACTCTCTGCCAGTGGATAGTTTTAGCTGACCTATCCAGATTTATCAATGCAGTACAAGGAACGTTCACTTGGCTTAACATGCCTCATCCCGTTTGAGAGAGCAGCCAGAGGCGTGTGTTGGGTGTTAAGTGAGGGGGCCCTTGACCTTTTGTGTAGAGCTGAGAGTCACCTGCGCAGTCGAGCCAATTACCTGCTGAAAATGATCAGTAAAACACCCACAGGATGGTTCCTCTCTACTGATTGGTCAACAGGAGATGGGGAATAACTCGTGATAGGACGGTAAGGAAAAGGAGGTGCTAATCACCATCTTTATGTGACTCTTGCGAGTGTAATCTTAAGCATGTGCGTTTTTCTCTCACTCTTTCAATCTATCAGTCTTTTCATTTCTTTTCTGTCGTTATTGAAAGCAGATTCGGAGTCAGGTAACCCTCCAGAGTCCATTTATCCATTAATGGACTTTAATTCAATTGTGTACCCCTTGGGTGTTTGCTTTCATTAAATAACCATGGTCTGATCAAAAGAGGTCAACACCATCTCCGTTCCCTCCAGGCAACCTCGAAAATGTGCCTGCAGGGGAAGACTCGCCTATCAGCAGGCCTGCCTTTGACTTTGTGCCTGGGTAACAGGCAATTGGTGTTTGTGGTTCAAACATGACTTTGGCAACAGCAGTGAGCACTTTACCTTGGCTGGTTTATCAGCCAACTCGATGTGCGAGAATGTCCCTATAGGTGTCCCAAAAGAGCCGGTGACAGATTCTTGCTTATGAACCGGATCTGTTAAATACAGGGTCTCAGAGGGACCAAGGTGGAGATGCGGATCTGCCGTCAGACAGCGGGCCTGTGTGACGATGATTTGCCGAGCTCACGTGTGCAGCACCCGTGCTCCTGTAATGCAGAGCCACACCGCAGCACCCGTGCAATGCACAGGTGCCGATGTCACGGTCAAGGGTCAGGTTTGTTTTTCACTTTTATGCATCTGTTGATGTAGAAAACAGTCCATACTTTTGGAGACTGTGTTGATATTAAACAGGTGTGTATGTTTTTATAAATCTACAGGAAAAAACGCCAGTATTCAGAAGATGGGATTTTGCTGTTCGGCATAGATATTAAAACATTTTGATGGATATTCCTTAAAGGACAAAAAAAAAAAAAATGAGCCCAATGAATGAGAAGAGTCAGCTGAATTTCCACATTTTGCGTGTGAAGCGAGCAGCCTGCCACAGAAAGGCGTACTGAATGAGTGTTGATGGGCCGGTTCAGCCCTACAAGTCCTAATCCAAGAAGAAAGAAAACAAGAGAGAGCGTCAGTGGTGGCAATTTGCATGTTGAAGAAATGAACTCAGGCAAGTACTGACGTGGGAATGGGGACAAGCAAGAATAGGAGCAGCCTAGGAGGAGGAGTGGGATGATTAAATATATCTTCTGGGCATACAGACTTGTCTGGAACTATGACAGGCTACAGAAGGTCCATAACCGTAAAAAAGTGATTAATGTAAAATACACACACACACAAAATGCCAGTTATTTTGTCCACTGTGTTTTAAAAAAAAAAAAGCCATCAATTATGATGATCTTAAACAATTCTTTAAATCCAGTGGCAGAGGGGGGCAAGGAAGCTACAGCTTTCCGCTGAAGAAATATTTTATAGTAAGACAGATGACAATCTGCTTATGTACCTAGCTGCTCACATTCATAGATAAGCCATATGAAGACTCAGTTTTTCCAACTTCATTTATTTAGCGTGATTTGCTCAGCCTGGACACAGCATCTACATTTAAGCTATTCTGTGTTATTTTTAATAAAAAAAAAAAAAAAAAAAAAACACCAAAAATATCGGATTGTTCTTCAATAAAAACCAGCTGTCAGGATCAATTTACAAAGGTAATTGCAA
>JAODKC010000137.1:24342077-24356453 GCA_026777985.1 Mormyrops attenuatus | reverse complement strand
GCCAGATAACTTGTAGGATTTAAGGTAGTCTTGGCTAAGTGTAAGGGAACTAAAATAAAGTCCATTTAGCCCAGACTACCTTAAATCCAAGAAATTATCTGGCTAAGCAAGAAATCCTCCTTCATGGAATACCCCCAAGGTTAAAATTTAAGCCGCGTATAACATATTCAGTGTTGTAAATTTATAACGTGTTAAGTTGTCCCTAAACAGTTTTTTATTAAACACACCAAATCTTGCAGAAGTGTTTGTGTCGTTTCTATTGGGTGTGTTGAAAGGTCAATTCGGAATCAAATTGATTAGTTAGTAATGTAAATATACAAGAATTAAATAAAAACTTTATTAGCCATACACGATGCCCACAGGGTTGCCAAGTCACGCATCTGGCGTAACAGAAACGCTTTCTGACTCTCATGCTCATGCAAGAAATCTTATGGCAAATCTATATTATTCCATTATAAACCTAAAATGAGCTGCACCAAAAGCGTGGGGGCAGTTTGCAAACCATACAGACTATTTACAAGGTAATAAAACCGTTACACAGGTGTAAATCAGTCTGCAGACTTGTCTTCAAAATCTCAGGCCAGCCAGCTGACCAAAGTTGGCTACACTGTGCGCATTTATAATATTGGTGTATTCATCATAATATGACGCTAATGGCATTGGTTGCATTGTAAAACTTGAATCGTTAAGCTACTGGACATTGTAATGTCCAGTAGCTTAATCAAGTCTTGTGGAGCACAACCTAATCTTCAAATGTGAGCCGTACTCCATATTTTTTATATATATATAATAGCTATAATGATGTGTCTGCAAAGCTACTGAAGCGATGAAATGAAAAGTTACATTTCGAAGTCACACATTGAAAATTCCATATAGCTTCATAATGTTAATTCTGGAGGGTATGCTGGGGTGTGGCATATACCCCCCCCCCAATGCATAAATTCAGTTCTATATTCTAACTGTAAAGTTGTCAGACAAATTCCTACCATATTTCTGTCATGCCTTGTCATGTCTCTTTAAGAAAACTTTCCCCAAATCTTTTTCATATCAGTGGTCCCAAAGAAGCTTCTGTACATAATCATGAACAGACAAAACCACTTGGCAGGATCAATCAAGTGTTTTTAATATATTACCCATTTAATTATAATTCCATTTTATTTGTCCGTTTCCAAAAGCCGGTTGTGTCGTCATAGCTACCTGCCTCATGCAACGTATTGGGTAATGTCGGGAACCAGGGAGGGTCCCGATGGTGGGGGCAGTCAGCCTGCTTGTGTTGCTTTCCTGTAGGATCACACACATCCTGGAGCAAAGAATCTCCCCTAAAAATTTGCTATATACTGTATGTAATGAGGTTTTGTTACTTGAACATTAATCTGTCAGTAGGTCTTCATTTCAGAGTTAATGAAGTCTGTTTGTTGTTAGTGTTTTGGTTTATTTTTGTTGAATGTCATATGCATTAGTCATTCTTTCCTGGAGTTGTCACTCAGTCTCAGCTTCTTTGCCACATGGTTATGTTAAGAAGAAAATATGGGGATTAGTCTTCCCTCTGTCTCCCCTCTTCGTGAATTACTGTTAATTGTACGGGAGTTTTCTTTTGCTCTGTTTAAATTCTATTTAGCTCTGAAATGCCTGTCTGCTCTTGACTGTTGCAATGTGGGTTCAGAAAGGACGCCATTTTGTTTTCACTGCATATTGTGCATGGCTGAGATGACAGTAACACTTTATTCGAGATAATGTGAGATGAGGGAGAGATGCTAACTGAGTCAGGGCACTCCAGCTAGTGAAGATGGAAACACTGTAACTGAAAGGTGATCAAGCAGCAGAAAACCCACAAAAAATCTGTTTTAATGATGATCAAAAGGAGTGATCCTTATTTACAATGAAGACAAAGTGTGGAATAGTAATTACAGAATGTGTGTTGTAGAATCAAAAAAGCTGTGGGGTTTGTTTTGCTCTGTTATTTATATTTTTGGCCATGTAATAGAAAATGATTACAGTGCTGTGATGTTTTCCTACAGTTTAGTGCAGACTCTATTTGTCGGGCAGCTCTATAGATGCTTATTGAATCAACAAATCAAGCAAAGGACCAAAGAAGCAGTTAAAAATAAGTTCAATGTCAAGTGCTACTGGTATCCCACCCAGGGTGCCCCCTCCCTCATGCCCTGTGCTTCCTGGAATGGGCCCCAGGCTCACCGTGAACATAAACTCGCTGTCACCATGCATCCGTACCTCTTGGAAACCTAGGGGAGCAGGCTGCTGGGGTCGTGAAGCTGATTCGGAGACCCCTGACTCGCCACACTTGGTGTAAGTTTGATTTTTTTTCTTTTTCTGTTCTTCATTTTGATGGGGGGGCTGCATCCGGAAGTGGGTTGCTGCTAGGCTCTTCTTGAGTGTTAGCTTGACTCGGTTCACCTGAGGGTTGCTATATTTGCTCGTTAGCACACCCTGTTTAACTGCAGTCCAGTTCTCTGCAATTGTCTTGGGCTCAGCTGGGCCAGTTCACACGCTTTGAGATTTGAATGTTATACCAGATAAATTCATGGTTCTGCTGCTGTCCTCAGCAACACTTAAAATGTGCTGTTAATGAAAACATGTCACTGTGGTAATAGTCCATAATTACAGTCTTTTTCCGTGTTCAGATGCTTCTTCTGTTGTTTTTCTTCACAGTGTGGTGTCGAGGCATGTGTTATGACACCCGTGTCACTGTTTCCTGGGGGATTTTTTCAATGTTTCCTTTCCTGTGCTGATATTTTCTAGGCTGTGAACCCTCAACGCAAATTTCCTCCCCAAATGAACATGTGGTGACAAGAAGCAGGGCAGCCCTGAGGTTGTTGAGGGGCGGAGCCAGTGATCCTCAGGTGCCCAAGAAAGTGATTTGCATAATTTAACTACACAAGTCACGGGCCTCTGTCGTCATTCCTGGCTTGTTGTTGTTTAGAATAAAGAAAAGCCATAGATAGTGTCACATGTCCCATGATGCCATGCTTCAGGATGTGGAAGCAGATGCTGACACTGAGGAAACCACATTTTTTTAGGTGCAGGACAGGGCGTCCCTGCTGCTTAGTGGATTTCCTCTTAACTTTACCCCATCTTGCTCTAGCGAGATCGAGCTTCAAGCGTAAACCGAGGAACAAACGTGTGACAGCTTTAGTGACCGACTCTGGGGGTACAGAACTGGCGAGGAGGAGGAAGAGGAGGAGGAAGAGGCAGCAGTAGGATCGCGGGTGTGGCTGCATGCCAGGCCATTGCACACGCTACACAAAAATAACAGAACAGATCGAGAAGAAAGGTCACGTCAGGAGAGCTTGGCCAAAGGTGTCCGCCAGGCAAACAAATGAGGTAAACACTCTCAGATGTAGATGGCGGTGCAGCAAATGCCTGGCCCTGCTTTGATTTCCGCTCCCGCCAGCCCTGGTCCATGCCTTTCAGACAGCCAGTGACTCACAGGGCACAGCAGGACTGAGGGGCAGGAGCCAAATCCCACTGTGATCTCAGGAATAGAACAGTCACCCACCTTCTTCCCTTCTCCCACCTAGGCTGGGTTGCCCCAGGCAAATGGAAGCCTTTTCCCCAACGGTTATGATCACAGAGGACTTCAGAACTCTGACAAGCATCTAAACCACGCTCTGAGTTATATTTCTCAAATAAATGACCCTTCTGGTTGATCCCCTGTTTCAGAAGGATTATCTAATATTCATCTTGCTTATTCAGTACAGGGTCACTGTGAACCTGAAGCCCAGGGTATGAGGCAGGGGACACTCTGGACGGGATGCCAGTCCCTCCCAGCTTCCTGCCAGGCCAGGGAGCAAAATCATCAACTGTCTGGGGCTCCCCAAGGACTGGGTTGGGAAACTCTGTGTTACAGGGCTCATGCTCACACACACAATCACTCTAAGGGCAATTTGCAGGCATCGTTTTACCTGAACTGCATGTCTTTGGATTATAGGAGGAAATTGGGGGTGGGAATCAAATGGGATGAGGCTACAGTGCTACATACTTAATCACCGTTTCACTTTGTCATGTATTTTATGCAAATACTGAAACAGAAGAACTGTGTACTTACTTATATTGGATATTGGAGCCAGCATATTTTCTTGTTCTACACCGAATTGTATTTATGGAGAAACAGTGACCTCTGCTGGCCATTGGCAAACTAAATGGTACTCGACTGACGGCTGTGCTGATTCACTTCTGGAAACGGCTAAATTGTTCTGCATACAGTCTTTTACTCACGTTGTCATACTATTAACGGGTCGCTGAGTTCGCGGCTTTAAATACCATAATCCCACAGGTGGTTACACTCATACTACAGCTGGGTCTGTAATCTTTTACCTTCCTGTGTTGGCAAAAGAGTTAGGTCAGGTGAATTTCTCCCGATGGAAGTGGCGTACGTTAAAGAAAAAGCAGATAAACAACATGTCATGGTTGCATATTTAAAAAACGTATCAATTAAAACGAGTAATCTCAAACTGAAAGTTTAAAAAATGTAAAGTTTGAAAAATCAGTTTAAACAGGTGAGATTAAAACCGCATCAACCCTAAGTGTGTGAAACAATGTAAGTTTTTTGTGTGAGGTGGAGGTTGTGGTTACTGGAATTAATAGAGACCACAGCTGCTTCTTGTCAGTACATCCTGGTCTAGAGTCCAGGCTCAGACTGCCAAAACTCTGCCCACAACTGGTCTGATTTGATGTCCTTTCCTGCCCCTTCTACATGAATCATTTCGGTTTGTATTACACTGTCTGCACCTGAAAAGGGAGATAGCCAACCAGCCAGGCTTGCTGCCAAAGCCTGTATCACATGACATCTCTGTGTGTCACGCTCTCGATGCTTATGGTGCCTGTGTGAATCTGAACGTAGGCCCGGCTGATGGAGAGTTAACCCTTTAGTTGCTTGAGGGGAAAAGGATATCAGACAACGGACAAGACCAGCACCACCTTTTGTTGCGGTGAGCTGGTCCCCGTAATCTCTCATCCAGTTCTGGGGGCAGCTGGAGTCATTTGCCTGTTGTGAAAATTAATTTTCTTACTATCCGATCCCCCCCCCCAAAAAAAAACACACTGAAAAGGAATGGATAACGGCCCCCTAACATGGGTGATCCATCTTCAGCTACTGGTGACAAAATGATTAACGATTTCCAATTTACTCATGGCTTGAATCTGAAGTAAGTCAGATGAGTAGTTTACGCTGTACGCTGAGAGATGGCTGCTGCTTTCAGCAGGACCTGCAGATCGACGCCTCCCGTTTTACCATAGATCGCTTAGAACGGCTCATTTTTTAAGAGGGGGGAGGGGTGTGGCATTGGCTGACATCGGCTGCTGCTCTAGAAAATTTCTTATGACCGTTTACTCCCACGTAAAATGTGTATTGTTTGACCTAAGTAACCTGATAACAGAGATATGTTTGAGTACAAGTATTTTCAAACTTCCCCTTAATCAGATGACTGTAAAATATAGGGATAATTATCTTGTACAAACACAACTGGGTCATGTGTGGATTTGTTTACACCAGGAAAGTGATGATACAAAGGGTTGTGAGATATGAGCCACTTCCTGCTTGGGCATACAGGCACATGGGCGGTGCGTGTCTCTGTGCATGAGGACTCTCATCCGAAAGTTTGCCAGTTCATATTCAGTGGCTGGCAGAGTGATCATATCTCTGTTGGGCCCTTAAGCAAGGGCCTTAATCCTGAAAACTGCTCTAGGGCCGCTGGATAAATGGGTGACTCTGTGCTCTGACCCCAAGCTTGGCTCTCATCTCAACCAGTGTGTCTCAGGGGAGAGTGACATAGGATGTGTGAAAACTAAACAACTTCTATGTATTTGTATGAATGGCAAAATAATGTACCACCAGTTAATTAATATCCCCGTCTTCCTTTATGAAGGATGTAGCATCTGATCTGGTGTGTTGCTGGTCTTGTGAGCAACCATGTGATCCAGGCAGAAGACAGGAGAAATAAACTGGCCTGGTTGGGTGTAGTCGGGGGTGGGTGGGTATCGCTATTCCTGCAAGTTCGCGGCTCTAGGGATATTGGTTTCATTCCCTCCTTTGGCCATGTGCGGACTGTGCATTCCAAACACATGTGGCTAAATGAGCCACCATCTCTAACTGCCAGTAACATGTCTGTGATAGGATGGCATCCAGTCCCGGCTGCCCAGATCTGGGTTTACAGGGGAGCCTGAGGGTGCATAGCACCCTAAAATTAATAATATGGGCCCTCTGGTGGAAGCCAGGGCTGTGGCAGGGTCATGGGGGTCGTGTCCCCTCACTAGTTTCAGATGCACCCTTAGCGATTGTGTTCTTAACCCTGTACCTTCTCTTTCTGTCGACGCGGCTTTGTGCCACACCTCATGGTTATATAACACGAGTGAGCTTAAACCACCACCTTCCTCCTTTGGCGGTGATGTCTCTGAAACCAAGGGGATTTCAATGGCGGTTTGTCAAAGAAGCAGAGGCTCTTGGGTAATGTTATCATGCCATTGTTTTGCATTTGTGCTTCCTGTTATGGCTGCCAAACGCTACCTGCAACTGCAATTTGAATTTATTGCGGTTATAAAAGCTGGCGGGATCTCTCCTTGTGTCAACTGGACTTCCCTCTCACTGTGGTCATTTTCAAGAATAAATTTGCCAGCTACTTTATTGTGCTGGCATCTGTTGCTGGAACCCATCCAGGGACATGAAATGAAAAATCTTTGGCTGGCTGCGTCATAAACTTTTGCTGAACCACACTGAACACATCCCCAGTGAGACACATGCACTGTGAGACCAGAGGACATGGTCAGACAGCAGGTGTGTGTAGGGGCGGAGCCACAGGAGTACTGTCCCGAACTGGAAGCTGATTGGCCCACATGATGCCCGTCCCCTGTCACTCACCAATTCAACACATATCATTGGCTCATAAGGTGGGCCCCTCTGTCTGAATTATGCCCCCTCTTATATCTACCCACCTTAAAAAGATGTTAGAATCGCCCCTGTCAGTCTAATCGTCCTAAGAATGGGATCAAGTGAATGGCCGCTCTGAAAACTGCATTTTCCACTAAGATTACCTGTTAAGTTTGTCATCCTTGTTGTGTCTCGACAAGGCCATTTCAGCTGGCACCTGCCTCGGCCATCCTGGTTACTGTCTGGTTGGCATTCTGCTTTCATTTGCCCTTTTCCAGGTTGACTGGCAGTTAAAAGTGCCATCTGGCACATCTGCTGTGTGCTTATGATGCGCACTCAGTGGTCACTTTATTAGATACACCTGCTCCTTAGTGCAAACAGCCAAACAATGAATCTTATGGCTACACACACGGCATGTATCCAGGGTCAAGAGGTCCACTTATGGCTAAGATGGTGCTATCGTTGGATTTTTGCACTTTACAGAGATCGGCGAAATAAAAAAAAAAACATCTTGTCAGTGATATTTTTTGTGGCTAAAAAAAACCCTGTTAATGAGAGAGATCAAGGAGAATGGCCAGACTCGTCACAGCCAACATGAAGGCCCCATGTAAAGAAATAACGGCTCAGTACAACAGTGGTGTGCAGCATGGCACCTCTGAAGACATAACTCATCTATACTTGAGGAAGTTCTGCAAGGAAAAGTGGGTCCAACCTAATACTGGGTAGGTGAGCCTAATGAAGTGACCATTGAGTGTCTCGTCCATCCATCCATCCATCCATCCATCCACCTGTCTGCTTATTCAGTACAGGTTCACTGTCAGTCTCGAGCAGGACACCTGGGGCATGAGGCAGGGCACACCCTGTATGGTATGGATGCCATTCTATTCCAAGTCCCACTTCTTTGTGAAATTTGTTGTGCACGTTTCATCTGGGCCCATCTGACGTAAACATACGTAAATGTTTCCCAGGCAGTCTGTCTTCTTCATGGCTGAATGGCGTCAAAGCCGACTCAGCTGCGCGGCTCTCCAAAACGCGTTCGGCCGTACGCCTGGCGCCTTGCCGGGTATTTCGCCGACACCTGCCTGCGTCACGTTCCCCGTGGCTGGATTAAGGTCCCACACCACCTGCATCTTCATCGTGTTCTTACCTAAGCTGTTTTCCTGGATTTTTTATTTATTTTTGTTGGTAGCAGTCCTGTAATTAGTGTAATGAACTTCTGTTGAGAATCTCGAGTTTCGAATAAGTAATGAGCAAAATAAAGCATGCCTGAGATGCGGGTGGGGAAAGGGGACGTGCAGAGACTCGCCCAGTCATTTGCATCCAAGCCGAACGAGTGAGGCAGCCAGATGCAATTAATGCGGGTGTGTGACGCCCTTGTAAACGGCCCTGGGGGTTTCTGGGAGACATCCCGTGCTTCCCAAAGCATTGCGACTCACAAGCCTCTGCAGGTATCGCCTGGATGCCTGGTACCTGTTGCTCTGTTATTGTTTGGACACCGGCATGTACGCTGATTACGTGTACATTCCAATACTGTAACTGTCAGTCGCAGAGTAAACACAGTCCCAGAGTGGGATGCTGTTGCCAGGTGAGGGAAAAAAATCTTTGGTAAAATTTAAGGCCATGATTTTAGTGATATATAAAACACATTCATAACAAATAACAATGCATTCTAAACAAGGCTGTAGATATTTATCAAAAAGCAACAACACAATATAGCCATGTGTATTATGCATTATAAATGCTTTATGAAACTCTCATCTATATTGCACTATAGATACCTTCATAATGCATTATAATGGTCGGTATAAACATTAAGGATGCTTTATCTATAGTGCATTGTAGATGAGAGCTTCATAAATGATTCATAATGCATAATAAACATGGCTATAAAGTGTTATGCCTTTTTATAAATAGTTATGTTTATAATGCTTTATGAATGCACTATAATGCATTATAAATGTGTTTATAAATTACTAAAAACATTGCTCAAGCGAACTCTACTAGCCTGATGCCTCATTACCTTCCCTGAATGTTCTTATGTTACATTTCTGGTCCCTGAATAATCTTATTAGGTTCCTGCTTTCTTAGACATTGCTGCATAGATCCTGCTCTGGTACTGCTTACAATTGCACCTGGGTATTCACTGGAAACTCAGCCTAGCTGCACTGCCGAGTCGACTGCTTGACAGCTGTATGTTTCTGATGTGCAATTTGTCTCACTTGCACATCACTTTGGACAAAAGCGTCTGCCTAATCTACAAAATGTAAAATGATATAACATCGAGCTGGCCCCTCTGCCTCCCTCCTTCTCCACCCGTCAGCCCACCCCCAGAGCTCCCCTCCCGTCAGATCCAACGGGCTCCGAGGAGCTCGTTAGAGACAGGCGTAGGGCCAGTGCAGGACCTCGCCGCGGTGAAGTATGCATGAGCTGAGATTTGGGGAAGCGCACCCCTCACCCTGTACCTGAAACAAATGAGTGGCGGACTTCCCATAACAGTCAACAGAGAGTCAACACACACAAGCACAAACCTACTGTCCAAAAACAGGGGGTGTCAGACAGGGAATAACCCAGGATGGGGCACCAACCCATCACTGCGCGTACACACACACACACACACATACACATACACACACACACACACACACACACATACACACACACACACACGCACACACACACACACACACAAGTAATTAAACAAAACACAACAGTTTTTGCATTTTTAATTTTGTCATTGCAATCACAGATTTTTATAAAATAGAGTCTTCCCAGGAAACTGGTCCCCATAAGGTAAAAAAAGGGTATTCATCACATTGTGGGGACATTTGGTCTCCACAAGGTAAGGTATACCTCGACCACACACACACACACACACACACACACACACACACACACACACACACACACACACACACATACATACACCCCATTCACACCTACAGAAAACTGGCAGCTCCAAATCACCTCTGCATGTCTCTGGGCTTTGGGGGGAAACCAGAGACCATGGAGGAAGCCCCACAAGGACATGGGGAGAGCATGCATAGAGCTTAAACCCAGAGGTATAAAACCCACTGTGCCACCCCATACCTTAGAAACCCCCCCCCCCCAAAAAAAAACTTCCCTACGTGAACTTTCCTTTCTTGAATATAAAATGAAAGAATGTTATGTTGTATTATGACATCCTGACTGTGTGATCTTTTCTTAATCAAGACACATGTGGATGCAGTGGAACCATTTTAATAAGAAACCTCCATTTTTGGGGCCCCGGAGGGGCCAGGCGTTTGCAGAGCGGCTCTTTAGGACTTAGGACTTAACAAAAAGCTGTGTGTTCCTGTAGCAAACAGTTGGAAAATAGCTTGTGGGAGGAGGTGTCTCTGTAATGTTTCAGGAGTGAACAAACTCCCACAAAGTCCCACACATTTATTGATGACGCTTTTATTAGCAACACTAGCGCTATAAGTCTTGATATCAGATGTAACATTTTTGTAGTCTCAATCATGGCGTATTGTGCTGTGCTATGGTATGTATCACGTGGTGCTTGGAAACCAGCATCCCATCATATCTTTGATCCAGCCACTGCTAGAAAGATGGAAGAAACATTGACATGATTATGTCATTTGCCATGTTTGGTTTTGTGTTATTCTGAACCTGTTTGTGTCCATATGGACACCTTCTGAATTAGCTACTTACCAAAAACACAATTGCTTAATTTAATGAATTGCGCCAATCCTGCTGGGATGTCCATTACAGGGCCAAAAACACGCCCCATATACTAAATACGATGAAGAGATCATTCTGAGGCTGAGCACTCTAAAACAATTGCAGGGTTCATGAGAATTTGGACATCTTTGTGAAGGTCTTGGACATAGAATTAAGGTGTGCATGGTCTCTGATGGATAACTTAAGCTAACAAAACCATATAGGTAGCGTTTCAGCTAAGGACACACAATGTACTTGGACATGAGGAGCCTCTACTTCTGATTGGGAGGTGACACTGACACATGTCGCTAGGCAGGCTTCTATCGAAGGACTACCATCACTTTGGACTTTTGGGATGAAGCCTGGCAGATCTGCATGAAGTAACGCTGTCATCGGGTACTGTGGAGAACATCCACTGGTTGGTTTGCTTCGCAGTTCTTACTGTTTGAGATCAGTTATAAGAAGTCAGTTTTGGATGTCCTGCCAGAAGTTGCTATCGTGAGCTTGCTGAGGGTTTGACAGAATTGAAGTTGGTGTTTTGCTGATTTAGCTCCCAGATCGCTAATGCGGGATGCTAAAATTCCAGAATCAGCCTCACAAAAACTGGGGCACTTTGATTTGGTTCCATTTTTTTGTAACCCTATGGGCAAGAAATATATTCATTAGGGACACGGACTTATAAACGAGAGGTCTCTGATTCAATTACTAAGACGTGTTTTCTGTTGTACCCTTGTGTGAGGTACTTAACCTGAACTGATCCTGTAAAACAACCAGGCATGTCAGTGGGTATGAAGAGGTTGCTTGTGATTAAAGGGTCAGTCAAGCGCCCACCACCCCACCAGCACATAACCCCCGGTCACAAAAATCCCCGAAGCTTTCTACCCTCCTCCTTTGGAAAGCAGATACATGTGCAGGGGTCAAAAAAGTCTAAGGAGAGACCCCCCCTCCTTCTATTGCCTGCTCTGAGCTTTTCCATCTTGGCAGCCTTTAGCTGAAGTCAGAGATACCATGCCGAGAACGTGAATTTCTTTAAAATAAATCACACTCGCCTGCCCCAACACTTGCTGAGTTCATATTCCTCTTTGGGAGAAGGTTGCCAAGGAAACGCGATTGAAGCATTCTGAGGTTCTCATTTCGGAATGCTAGAGTAGAAACAGTTATTCACTTAGGAAGGTGCTACTGTTACCTGCAAACATCGTTTCTACAAAAAGATCCCCTCAACAGTGACTGAGCAAGCTGGCACATTGTAATAAATATTTTATTTTTAAAAAGAAGAAATATACTGGTGATTTACTTACCAATGACATCAAGGAGTATTGTGGAGTTTTTGTATTTATTACGTTTTAATATTCCATCCATCCATCCATCCATCCATCCTTAATTGCTTATCCCAACCCTGAGGGTGTGAGGCCACCCAATTAATTTAAAACAATAAATATAATTTTCTATGTCATTCCCTATACTAGAAAGCTTCTACAAAGACCTGCACATGTATCTAAATACTACAAGGTGCCCACACCTTGGGCCCTGGGTTTCTAGGGATGGATTTCATGTTTGCTGCCATCCTGCTTTAGACAAGCAGTTTTGTAAAACAAATGCATTTATGATGACTAATTAATGGGTATTGGTACGTAGAGTGATATTTAGGCAAGCTAAACTAAACAAATGTAATGTAAATCTGCAAAAGTAAATGTTTTTAACAGCGAATATCACATATAGGTACAACATAATATACATAAATATGAAAGCTTCCCAGCTTATATTATGAATTAGATGTATTTTGTTTGTTTTTTTGCTCTGAAAAAAAAAGATTCACTAATCCCCTTGGACGTATTGGGCATTTTGGAGAGCTTTCAATAAAGAGTTTGTAGAAGGTGATAATAGTTCCGAAAGTTCAATTTCATATCTAATGTTTTCTTTCTCATGCTCACGTCCTCTTTTTCCTGTTGCTGAATGCGGTGTCCGTGTGACTGACGCACAGGGAGTTCCTGGCAGACCAATCAGGCCAAATGTGTACACAGGGTTAGGCCACCGAGAGCTTCCTGTGCCTAGAAGCGGCCTTCAGCTCTGCTTTGTTCAGGCTTGGGGCTGCCACGGGTTCTGGCCATAGCATTAAGTCACGTCCTGACAACAGTCTGACCTCTCCGTATTTTTCAGAGTAAAAATGTAACAGACTTCCTTAGTTTTTGTTGCTGGATTTCTATTATTCATGTAATTCTCACAGGCATGTAGGAAACAGCTACTGCTTGAGTGTTTCTTCTTTGAAGCTTTGCCGTATTTCTCTTTTTCTTTTGCCCCTTCATAAGCTAAAAGGCCGGGTTCCTCTCTTATCTTATGCAGCATTGCCTGACTGGTCATTTTTAGCTTAATGAGTGACTTTTTGAGACATAACGGACAGCTGGACTGAAGAAGAAAAGAAACTTTAGTGGCCTGCATCAGGAGTACCTCGAGTTTTCAGTACGATGTCTGGGTTATTGGTATCTTTGGGAATTATGATATTAAAACTTTTGCCTGATTTAGTTGAATAGTTTGAGCTGTATTAACTTTCTAAATTCATCTAATTTCTAATTTAACTTCATTTCACTTCAAAGCTGACGATGTGTTCATAAATAAAACACTTTACACGGTATTTGATCTGTGCTATTTAGTCAGTTTGGAAGAGCATTCCGACAGAAACCATGAGCCCAGAGAACCAAGAGTCACACACAGACACAGTGCCATTACATTAACTCTAAACACAATAAGTTAGCAGAGGGGCACGTCCCCAGGCCATGCTTGACACAAATAGCTTCACTAAGAATAGTGTAGCTGTACTGCTACTGGGTATGAAGCCTGGACACATCCAATAAGAAAATCAACTGTTTGAGCTGCATTGGTAAAATACCACAAAGAAACATGAATACTCAAAAAAATGTAATAATGAATTTTGATCTTGAGAAGCCCTGAAGAACTCTTGGAGGTTTTTAGGTGGGTGAAATCACTGTTAATCTCTAAAAAAATACCTGGCCCTTTATCCCCAGGAGGAGAGGGGGCACTATTTAGAGATTCCTCATTTGAAATTCAGGAGGGTCTGAGGAAGAAGGTAAAAGCTGTGAACCAGGCTCTGCGGGTGCTTGTGGGAAAAGTGCAACATACATCATTTATATCCCTCAGCTGCACCTTTGTGTGTGTAGAATCCCCCCCACCCCAAAGACCTTGAAATCACATCCCTATGGGCTTGGCTTTACCACTGACGGACTTCCTCTTAAAGGGGTGATTTCTTGTGTGCTGTGAGAATGATAACTGCAGGCGGGTGCTCACGTGATGCCCTGTGACCTTTGAGCAAACATCCCCACCTGATGGTCATCAAGTCCCGGACACAGCCAGCAAATTTTCTCATGCCATTTTAAAACATCAGGTCTCATAAATGGAAAGAATTATCTTGCTTAACAGAAGAAAATGGCCATTTAAAAAAACGTAAGGTCCAACCACAGTGATCTTGTTAAGGAAACACTTCACATTGAGTATCCAGTAATTAATTAACTAATGTGACACGACCTCAAGTACTTTTAATTTTAAATAGTATCCCTACTGTTTATATCTTGATTCCACTATTTTTTTAAAGTTTGTAGCCCATGAATCAATACATGGTCATGTGGTACAAGATCAGTGGTGGATCCTGGCCAGGGCATGATGGGAAACCGCCCAGGGCGGCATTTTCTGAGGTGCCGCCGACTTAACAAACTGCCGGGGGGGGGGGGGGGGGGGGGGGGGGGGGGGGGGGGGGGGGGGGGGGGGGGGGGGGGGGGGGGGGGGGG
>JAODKC010000137.1:24304865-24327080 GCA_026777985.1 Mormyrops attenuatus | reverse complement strand
AGGTGGGGGGGTGAAGTATGGCACCACCCCCCCCCCCCCCGCCCTGTTATGTAATGCAAACCCCCCCCTCCACCCCTCAGAAAAAAAAAAAATGGAGTCCATATGCTGTCCATAACAAGAGCCATGGTTGGAGTGGTGGAGTTCTCTTGTAATTGTTAGACTCCTCCCACACACGTCACATCCCTGATGTCCTCCCCTCCAACGTCGGAACGCTTGCTTCCTCGCTGCCACCCTTCTCTGTCACATGATCGCAAAGGCATCACAAGCGTAGACCCTGGAATGCAGGGGCGCGTTATGAGGAGTCGATTTTCAATTCCAGCCACTTAATTCCCCGGAACTAAAGGCTGCGTTTTATATTTTTCCCCGACCCTGTCAGACGGTTTTCCTCCCTTTTGAGAATGTGATATGATAACTCGTAAATAATGAAGAGAAAATCTTGTGTAAAATTGTAATAAATTGAGTGCCCGGCTTGGTCACGGGCTGATTTACCACCCGTGGCTACTCCGCTTTCGCTGCACAGATCTGACGCTCCCCCCTGACACCCAGGCCCAGCGCTGTCCTCACCTGCTGTCAGCCAGTCTTATTGATCTGATTTGTATTGATAAAATTCCATCTGTTTATCTTCCAACCAGTTATCCAGTACAGGGTCACAAGAGGGTCTAGAACCTATTCCAGGTAGCACAGGACACTAGGCAGGGGGACACCCTGAATGGGATGCCAGCCCATCGCATAGCATACACTCTACAGGCAGTTTAGATACACCATTTATTCTGACTTCATGTCATTGGACTGAGGAAGCTCATCCAGCACAGGAGGGATCTCTACTCTCCACAGACACTGGGAGAAGGTGTGATCTAAACCCCAGCCCAAGAGATGTCAGGAAATGGTGGTAATCCACCATGGAGTCCCATAGCCACATCTGTTCAGGCAATGAAAACTGTATTCTGGCAAAGCTCCTGTTGCATTTTAATTGAAACAAGCTCCACCTGCGTAACTCTGGCGTTCCAGAAGGGGGCACCGCTGAATCGTGAGGGCTGTCAGTTACGGGGAAAGCGTTCTGGGAACAGATCGCTGGGTTCCTGCACTTGTCGAGGAACCAGGAAGCGATGTCCGCAGCAATGTGTCGCAAACTGGAGTCATTTTCCCTCTTTTTTTTTCGTCCCTCTTCTCCTGAACAGCATGGGCGTGACGGAGAGTAAACGCTGACTCAGGGCAGGTAATAAATTGTAAAATAAATCAAAGGACGCGGGGAGCAGACTTGATAAAATCCAGTGACAGCTGAGTGATAAATTGGACGTCGTCAGCGGCCCGCGCGGCGGCTGCTGGGAGGTTATTGTTGTGTACTTATCCGGTCCCAGCCATTCATCACAGACACAGCCGCGGCTCGGATGTGTGCTGGCTTCCAGCATGGCAGATAGTGGCGGCCGGCGAGCTCCGGGAGGGCGGAGGCTGCGGCCAAGGCCCTGAATTGCTTTCTGGGCCGGGATGACTCTCTTATCTGGAGGAACCTCCAGCTTGTGGCTCAGGGAGTGGGTGACTTTCTTTGCAGCAGAGTGGAAACTTATGCTTACGACCTGTTTTGCGTTTTTAATTTCTCGTGCTGGAAGTGGGGAGGATCCGAAATGTTTACCGAGATGCACTATTTTTATGCATGTGGTGCCGCAAGTTACATCATGCTGCCAGCCAGAATTTCATTATGCATTCATATTGCAGGCTGCTTTCTGTAGTACAGTTAGTTTAGTCCGCATCTGATAAATTGGAAGTATCATGTTTATGTTGTGAGCACAGAGGAGTATTTAATTTAGTGATTCAGGTCAGGAATCTAGCTGCAAGGCAGAAAGGCAAAAACACACAGCAACATGCCCACCTGCCCCCCATCCTCCCTCAGGGCATTATGGGAAAGATAAATTCCGCCACCGGGTCCATCACTGTCCTGTCTCCTCCTTATCTACCGCTGCTGCATGGATAGTAGGGTGCTGTCAGTGCCGATTCAGACTTTAAGAGCAATGAACCAGTCAATTTACACATTAAATTGAAGCCCCTCCCATGTAAAGAACATCATTAGTGTCATGTTTCCAGATAAGGCATATTAGTCTCCTTCGACCCATGATTCTGGATCCCCGTTCAGGCTTCCACTGTGACTCCCATGTGACTACGAGGGGACTCGGATCACGTGAGGGGTAAAATTAGGAGAAGCCGGGAGAAAGGAATGGAAAACTGTGTCTGAAGAAAATACCAACAAGCCAAAATGCACGGGCAGCTTCGCTTAGCTCTCCGTGATGGGGGAACAAAAAAAGACATGCGCAAATATAGAGAATCACGGAGGGTGAGGAGACTATTACTGAATTTCCATATGAAAAGCTACCCAACATGAGTCTTTCTTCTCTTAGATGAAGCACAACCATGTTCCCCCCAAAAGGTCATTTCAGACAAAGTTCTTCATACATAACTAATTTGTTCAGAAAATAAATGAAAGGAGGAAGAAAAACCCTGTCCTGAAGCCTGGGTCCCAGATCCAGAGTTAAATTGGAACATTGAGTTTGAAGTGAGTAAATGGCCTTTCTGAGGGAGTCCACTGTGCATCCGCTACCCTAAGCTGCTGTCTTTGGGAATTAGAGGGGTTTAGTGCTATCTTCATAGAACAGTCATGGCACAAACATATAAGCCCATGTCTTTAGCCTGGCCTGCCAAAATGCAGCTCCCATAATCCTTTATATTCTCTTCCTTATTCTCTCTCAGGGCTGGGATGGTCAGCGTCGGCCAGGTGGAGGAGGTGCCTGTCTGTCTCCCTGTGTGTGTTTTACCTCCCACCGACCCTGAAATCTTTTGTTTTCAGTTCCTCCTGCTGGTCTCTGTGCTCCCATCCCAAAATACAGGACCCCCCCCCATGATGGCCGGGCCAGCCCAGGAATGGTGCTGAGAGGGACTCCATCAGGCACTGTCTGTAACCTGTAATCACCCTGATTGGGGGCCTGTAACGCACTTAGAGCGGATGTTCACTCTGCGCTCAGCTCCACCCACAGATGACAGGGACCCCCAAATAGCCAGTCTGCAATGTCCAGGGGTGATTAGCATTTTTTTAAGGTGGGGTGGCACACCTTGTTATTAGCCAATTATATGTTTTGAATTGGTGACTGACAGGGGAGCAGGCAGTCCTGGAACCAATCAGCTTTCAGCTGTACCGCAGCCCTGTTTGCACCCTGTCTCTCTCTCCTCCTCCTTGCCTTAATGCTCCATCACTGTAGATGCTTCTTTTAACCTTTCAGTGTCTCTGTTCTTATGCTGTTGTGGGCAGCAGCTATCAAGGCAGTTAAAGACCTAGATGAGGTAATATGAAGGTATGAAGGAGCTTTGAAGGTTGACGGTCTGGGGGGGCAGGGGGGCCCTACACTTGTGCCCCTGAATACTGGACTGAAACTGGATAGACAAGTTGCTGCATGGCATTGTCAGCTAAGCGACAGAAATGTGATGTTAATGCAATCTTTACCCGTCACTGTTTAAATGTAGACTGCAGCTATTCTGTCCGACCCAGAAGGTTCTCCGTGGGTCAGAGCAGAGATCCGCTCTCCTGCTTCTGGGTCCTACTTCTTGAACTCTGGGTTTTAGAGGGAAGCCCAGAACACTGGAGAGAGATCTGCAGTATGTGCTTTTCCATGGTGATGTCATTTGCCTTGGTTGAGTATCTGAGGTAAAACAAGGCAGGATATAAGAGCATAATAGATCACGACCAGAAGGGGGCAGCGTGGTGGTGATCACGGCTTCGTCATGATTGATTCATCATCACGCAGCCCTCCTTTAATTGTTCGATTACGGCTTTCATCCCGCGGACCAGCTCACGGCCGGGACTTAAGCATTCGCCGCGCTGGAATTCAGATAAGGCTCGGGGTCGGGGGCTGAGATCGGACCGGCACTGCAGAGGGGTCCAACATGAGCACTTTGCTGCGTGACAGCAAACACCCTTCAGAACCATACGCTGAGACTCTAAAGATCGAAGCGCTCGTGTCCCCCCCCCTCCCCCATAAAGGCTTTGCTTTCATGTGGGTAAACACACCCACATGATCCATGGCTGAACTGCGTTACCAGTTGGCTTTATTCATGATTTTCCCTCCCAGAGGGAGAATTATCATAAGGAAAAAAAACCACGTCCCAGAACATGTCAGTTTGAAGGGGAAACTCACTTTGAATCAGCCACTTTCAGGGCCTGCAGATTCCTACCTGCATTTACAAGGTAGCTGCTCTCGTCGTGCAAATCGCTCCACTTCCTGTCAAAGACCTGGACTCCTGCAGATGAACACAATGCCCTTTTCTGTGCCGAGTAATTTGGCAGAACAAAAATCCCTCCTGCTGTTTTCTTGAGGAGCATCGCAGCGTCCATTATGAATCCTTCGCGTAAACGTGGCACACAATTGCGCCGACGTGCCTGACGATGCGGACGGCTCCCCGCCATCCGACGCCATGCTGCGTCACTTCGGATGGAGTCTTTCACATAATACGAAGCATGCCAATCTTTCGTGGAGAAGTCAGAGGAGACCTGGACATCTATTTGTCTTCGGGTTTTTTAAATATTAATAATTTAAAGTTAGAAAAGCACTACTAAAAACAAGTCAGGCTGATTTTGAGCGAGATCACGTGATGAAATATCCCTTCGCTTTTGCTCCAGTAGACATGTCCAACTCAGAGAGAGGCTTCATCACTCAAGGCCAACGATTGAGGCCTGGGGCGGCGTGCAATTCCTCGCCATCCAGGGACCGAACCGGCTCGGAGATCAATTTCGAAGGGTCTTCTGACGGAGTGCGAGCAGGCAGATGGGCCCTTGAGATGTAGCGGACGGAGGGGAGGTGGCGAAAGTGGGGCGTTGCTGTCAGAGGGGCATGTGAACTGGCAAGTCACATGATACACTACATACAGTAATGGAGCTTGGGGCTGTTTGCCCTGCGATCTTTTGGTCAGCACAGGACATCTGTTTGTGAAGTGTTCTTCAGGTGAGACAGGAAATATTACAGATTGCTGTGCCATCTTTCAGGCTGCTGTGCCATCTTACAGACTGTGGTGCCATTTTACAGGCTGCTGTGCCATCTTACAGACTGTGGTGCCATCTTACAGACTGGTGCCATCTTACAGACTGTGGTGCCATTTTACAGGCTGCTGTGCCATCTTACAGACTGTGATGCCATCTTACAGGCTGCTGTGCCATCTTACAGACTGATGCCATCTTACAGGCTGTTGTGCCATTTTACAGACTGTGATGCCATCTTACAGGCTGCTGTGCCAACTTAGGGCTGATTTATGCTTGACGCTCGCAGTGCGTGCAAATCATGGACGCCACATGTTTTCTGTGTTCATTCCAGGCGCACCTACGTGAGGAGTTAACACAACATGTATGCAAGATGCAGTACCACCAAAAATTGGGGTGGCAGTATAGTCACCTTTTGTCACGGGACTATGTATACGGTATTTAGTATTAAAGTAACATCTGATTTTTTAAGAATGATTGGGGTTATTTCTCAGTACAGCTCTGGTATTTATAAATCTTCATTCTAAAATTCGCCGAGAGCCTGGGGTTAGCGTTTCCCTAGAACATTTATATTGTTATAGGAAACAAAACTTCACAATGTCCTGCCCTGCTCGTCCCGCCCCTTTGTCGACCACGCCCACTCGTTACCCTCGTGTGGATTCCCTGTGTTCAGCAGCTGTCTCCTGTTGTTGTCATTGATGTCTTGTATTTAAGTCCGCGTTACGTCCGTTTCCCCAGTCCGGTCATTGTATTGTGGCGTTGTTGTTTGCTGCCTGTTGGTATCGTCCTGCAAATAAACCTTGCATTTTCCGATCCACCGTCTCTCCGCTCCTGCTTCCCCTGTGAGACGCGACACACAAGCTGGGCAATATTAATGACGGTTCCTTTTCAGGATTATCTAGTATGTTTAACATTAATTTAAAGTTCACCACCGCTACTTTTGCATGAGCTCTGCATGCGCTCTTCAAGCCATTCCTAATCATTTTCATCCTTGCTGTTTAAATCACTCATGAATCTACATGTTTGTAGGCAATTGATTTTTTTTGGACTATTTTTTTCTTTATACATTCTGCAATACTTATTGCAGAAATGGATATTTTACAGTGTCGTGCAGCCTAATTATGAAGTACTAACTACTAATCTCTTCTTCAAAGATACTGAAACATCAGTATTTCATCATAAATGTCTTCCATCCTTAAATCCATATTCCGTATACCTTGACTAGTACCATGTCCCAGAGGTACCAGTCATAAAACTGCAGAAGTATAGTGCCGTGCCAAAGTCTTCTATCAAAGAAAATGTTTAAGGCTTTTTATCTGAGTATTAAGCGTACATTTACGCAGCAAAAACACAATTTAACATTAGAACGTATGGAAAGTAACAATAACAAATAAAAAAATTATAACAAAAATTTCTTCTTTTCTCCAGAAAGTTACTGATATGTAGTTGATGAGTAGATGAACACCACTTCAGATCCCAAACCTCTCCTCAGGGGCACCTCAGCCATTCCAAGTATTAGTTCAGTTTCACCACCAGGTCAATTAATTAATTAATAAATTAACTTCTTTAGTTAAATAAGTGAATGATGTATTGATTAGCCACACATGGTCGGCTTGGGATCGAGTCAACAAATACATGGCTGTATTAGATAGTGGCTGCAAATACTGGAGTGACTTTAGGAGCGGTTATATAATGGCTAAGCTGACACACATTGGCAGACGATATTCTAGTTTTACAACATAAAGGTCATTTAAATTTTCTTACACTGCCTAAGACACACTACTGTCTACTCGACGGCATATGCTCTGTAAAAGAGCTTTGCTCAGTCTTCTGCTCACGAGTCTGACTCGCTGAAACATGTTTTTCGTTACGCGAACCACGCTGCCCACCACTCGCTAATGGATCTCTTTCCCGAGGAGCTGACATATTAATTTTTACAGTTTTCCGACTCGTTAGAACCAAAAGTATCCCTGGTCTCTGCGCAAGCTCTTTAAGTTGTTGTTTATGAGAGGAGCCCAGAGTCCCACTCTGTGAATATGCAATGCATCTTTATTGAGATTCTGAAATCATTACGGTTCATAAATATGTATTTCTTGATGGCTGGGGGATTCACAGTGGTATATAGAGCTTTTATCCCAACTCTATGATTATTTCTGTATGTTTCTTCTTGTCCTGAGCTTATCGTTTTCTCACGGGTAGTGAAATATTATACGAAAGACTGAGGAGGATTCTGCCCAGTTTGAGTGCGCCTGTCACCGGTCCTTGGCGGAATAAACCCCATACTTCCGAGTTTCTTTGGCGCATTAATTCCCTCATTAGGCCCATTTGCCTGTAATTATTGCATTTAAATTTGTATGGTCTTTAGTAATGGCAACTGTTTGATAACCAAATCAGTGTGCTATAATCCGTACCCTGGACGATCTCTTTTGAATGTCTTAATTTATCTCTTAGCAGCATACCTGGATGTTTCTCCATGGCGAGTATATAAAGAGAACCGTCAATTGCCTTTAAGTACTATCAATATCTCAATAAGCAGATAATTACATAAGTTAAATCACCAGCCACACATTATGAAGACATCTTAATGTGTTATGGCCGTGTCAGAGCCGTTAAACGAAGCATGTCACTTTAAATGCAAAACAAAACAAAAGCAAAAAGCGAACGTCATTGAATGTGAGGGGACTGGGGGTGGCGCTGGTTTGTCTTATGCCCCTTTTCAGCCAATGATTCATAAAACTAAAATAAAATATTATATATGAAAAACACAAAATATGGAGCTCTAGCAGTATTTTCCCATACACTAGAAAGTATTACAGAAGTTTTGACTCTTGCCCAAAATGTATTTCCCCATCAAGTGGCACCAGCTGAGTGCCTAGCGGCTGTTTACAATGACGGGAAATGCACTGCAGTGTGTGGAGACATGTGGGATGGCCACATTACATGTGGCAAGATGATGGAGCGTGCACACTCTCTCTATTGGTCTGCTGACAATGCCCCGCCTCCTCAGAGCTCCTCGATTGGCTGCAGTGGACAACTTTCTATCTTCGGCTTCCAAGCCTGATCCTTTTCAGAGCTTCGACATGGCTGGATGTCAGGTGCAGCTGGTCGTTCAGAAGCTTCCTATTAAGCTCGGTATCTCCATCTCTCTGGATGACGGCAAGTGAAAACCTCACTTTCTGTTGTACCTCGGCGATGCCATGCATTACTATACCATAATGGACAACTCGGGGACGAAAATTATCTGCTGGAACAAAGACGGAGGTTCTCATTACTTTGAGTTATATTGTAATGAGCTCCAAATTACATCATTCTGCCAAGGGTCTGGCATCCGCAGTTTCTGATAGCGATGCTATGATGTTCGCCAGTCGTGGTTATAATGTGGCATGACTTAAGACCAAGTCCAATTGAATTAACAGCAAATCTCCTATCTCTGTAGGTGCTTTAATGCCGATGCAAAAGGCAGAGTGTCATGTATAGGGCTGTTTCAATTCATCATTCCCTCCCTGAAAACACACAGTCTATTTCTCTTTACACAATAGGTGTCTAATTACACTTCAGTGCTCATTTGAAAAAGTATGTAGTCCAATTTTCTGAAGTACTCAGATCTCGGCTCTGAGTGCAAGGAGACTGGGTTGAGAACCGTCATCTACCCGGGAGAAGTAGGTTGCTGTGGCTTTGTCAGTGGCCTACTGAGGGATATGGGCATGTCTGGAGCTAGCTTGCGGTAGGGCCTGAAAGAACTGGCTGAAGAGGCTGAGAAGAGCAGCTTTTGGCTCTGGTTGAGGAGAAAGGAGAAGAGGTGCGGAGATAACACCTAACCCAAGGTCCAGCAGCAGAGGGTAGCAGGGAGACATCCCTGCCACTGCTCTGCCACCAGGAGATGTTCTGGGGTTAAAGGTGCTAAACGTTCCTGACCGGTGGTACCCAGCTGGCAACCGTGCAGCTGACCTATGGGCACTGGAGGAGGTGCGACAGGCAATAGTTCCAAAGCAGCTCAACACCTACCTAATCAATGAGAAGAACCATCTGGAAAGAAAGCATATTTTTTATGCCTGTTCTCCTTGCAGACATCTTGGTGCATGGCCCGCAGCTGCAGTAAATCCTGCATGTTTATCATGTAGTGGCATTGTTATTACGATTTAAGCTTACAGCCAATTCCAAACACTACCTTTGGTTCATATTTGACCAAAGCACATACATGTTCAGTCTGACTGTAATAATCCTTAGATGGAGAGTGTATCTGGACCCAATTATTGCTCGTTATTTGGGTCCTCTGACCTGTAAAGGTCTCACTGCAGTTTGATCAGTTTAAGGTCTTCTCCTGAGTTCCTAACCATTTTTCGGTTGTTTATGCATCAATAACATTCTCCACAAGGTAGATGGTGAATATCCAGTACATCCTCACATACTTGCAAAGTCAGATGTTTTGTCACAGCAATGGTCAACAATCTTGTTCAAGGATACATCAACAGCACCTTGGAGTGCGATTTGAACCAGCCACCTTCTGAGCAGGCAGCCGATTCTTGAACCATGACACCACCCTGGTGACACTGACGTGGTGAGGACCCCTGCTGGTTACTCCGTGCTGTGCATTTCAGGTCCAGATGCTACAAATCCAGACCAAGAATATGTTTCTAACAACCAGTTGAGTACACTGTGACTGTGACTCTTTATGCTCAACTGGTTGGTAGAAACAAAATCTTGGTCTGGATTTGTAGATTTTGGACCTGAAATGCCCAACATTGTGGTCACTTGATGCCTGCCGTTTGAGTAGTAACAAATAACTTTGCCAGGATTTTTTAGGAGCTGTCTGTTTTTTTTAACAAGTCCTTGTCTGGCAGTGCCATGTTTAGCCACCAGAAACCTGGTCTGCTGAAAGGAGAGCCCCTGTAATCCTCTCGCAGGAGGACCTCATCGCTTTGGACAGTTTGCCCTGGGCTCAGTCTTGCGTGCGGACGATGGGAGTCCTTCTGTCTTCTGAGTTCCCGAGCTGCCATTTTGTGGCGTACCGCTATACCTAGGCGTGCGGCCTCATTAGCGCCCACTCGCTGTGCCTGTTCTTCAGATGCTCTAGGTGTCTGCTAGCAGGCCACTCAGATCTGTTAGAATAAGGTTTTTTTTTAATAAATCTCTTTTTCACGGTGACAGAACAAACTAGCAAATCCTTGCCATACAATTGCACAATTATTTGTGGCTATTTTGGGCTTCTTTGGGGTAAGATTATGGTCAAGTTTCTTCATTTAGTGGCAGAAGTAAAACTAGTTTTCAAGACTGCAAGGCCTACACTAAAAATGACATAAAATCATGCATAAGTACAACAGAGTAAAACCTTTCTCTAGCTTGGCATGTTTTACTTACACGTCTTTCTTCCTCCAGGGTAAGTGTAGGACTTTTAAAATAGAAAAACAAGTCTTGAAGAAGTCTTTTCAGAGGTGCTACAATGCTAATAGTTCAAGGTTCTAAAATGCTAAAAGTTAGCCATCTGACAGTTGGGCCTAAGATTTTCATGGGGGGAGAGGGGGGCAATAGCATTACCAGAAGGGGATTATCACTGAGCAGCAGTTATTTTTTGGGGGGAAGGGGGGGCACAAATGGTTATCTGCAGGGACTAGGCGGTTTACCTATATATAGAGACTTATTTTATACTGTATGTGTGTGTAGGTCATGTCCTACCCAGACTACATTTTATGAATTTCTTAAGGTAGTTAAAGGATGCAGTTGTCCTTTCCTGACAGCCTGGATATCTGCTAGTCCTACAGAAGACGTGTCCTACTTTCCTGCTGAGTGATGCTGGGTCCAGTCCAACCTCATTTGGACTCATTAAGCTAATTACTTTTTGTCACAATTACCTCAATTATGAGTAGGCCCAGTGACACGTTTTTGGCTATTTGTGTAGGAGCCATGCCGTCTTCAAGGACAGCAAAGATTCCCGCTTCATGTGCATCTCATATTTTGGGCAATGTGGTGGTTAAGCAGGGACCACTGTAGCACCCTCTCCAGGGTTGGGGGTTCGAAACTGACCCCTCAGGCTTTTGGCGCTTTTCCATCGGTAGCCAGGAACCGAGCCGTACTACGAAGAGAGACTAGTCACAGCACGGTACCAGTTCGCTTTGGTTCTCAGCTGCAGAAGGAGTTGCGCAGTTTGCAGAGTGACAGTGATGTAAAACCGAAGAGGCGTTTATTTACCGTTCACATGGTGTGTCATAATTTCCTAATTTTCTAGCATGTCTGTGAGAATTGCCGTCTTACGGTATGTTAGCGTCAAATGCTAGTGGAATTAGCATTTGCTTGCGTAATTTTGCATTGCGAATCCATTCTGTTCAGATGTTCTATAGCACTTTTTTAAGTAAGTGGTTGGAAATTTTCAGGTTCTGAGGTATGGTGAATGCATCAGTACTTAACGATGTGTGATACTACAAATAATGAGTAATATGTGGAATATGCCTTTTTTCCTTCAGATAATCCATGCATGGGAAACAGAACACTGGTATCTCTGTGCATTTTGACCAATCAGATGGTGGTGACACAACCAGCTGGGTTTAGCTTAGATTAGTTACAGTGGAAAACGGTCAGTTCATGGTACAGCTTGTTTGCATGTTCTCCTTTTGTGTGTGTGGGTTTACTCCACAGTCCAAAAACGGTTTACGTGTTCTCGTGTGTATAAACTGCTCACAGCATGTGCGTACCCTGCGTAGCACCCAGTCCAGGGTGCCTCATGGGTCCTGGGAGAAGCTCCAGACTCACTGTGACCCAACATTCAATAAATGGCACGGATGAATGAATTTGCCATGCTTGCTATTTGCCCGTCGCAAATGATGCCATATTTTCACCCCTTACCCTGTTCACTTCTCACCTATAGTCTCCCTCTTTATTCAAATATGTCACCACTGACCCTGTCTTTTTTTCAATTGCTTATCTGTGCTTACACCTCACATTTCAATCATTCGCCTATACTCACCGTCTCTTTGAAACATGCCCCTTTGCTGGCCTCATTTATCTTAATTCCCTTTCGATTTGCTCTCTTAGATTTACCCGTTCCTGCGTTTCATTCTCCCCCAACCAACCCATGGTGCAATCAGCAGAATTAAATCAGCTGTAATGGAGAGTTTGACTGTGCTAAACCCAGTCTGAGAGATTAAATAGTGAGTGTACAGCAATGGCCTGAGCTTGCTTACAGTCAGTTCTCCTCGTGTAGCATTTCCTTTTTGCCTTTATTGTGCTTTTTGTAAGAACCAAACCGAACTGTAACCCAGTCACAGATGACATTGTGAGACCTTAGCTTGCTGTCAAATATCTTATTAAACAATATACAGATTTTTTTCCTCCACCCCTCCTGTCATTTGCACCCTTAATTGGAGCAGAACGCAGAGCAAAGCATGTATTATGGATCCAGTGCATTAAGGCTGTGTAAGGTCAGCAGCATCTACATACTATAGGCCACATACATCAAGCGCCTGCTTCAAACTGACCAATGGGAACACTGCTCTGATGCCCAGGATGATATCGACTTCCTTCTACGAGCTGACCTATGGGAACACTGCTGTGATACCTCAGATGACATCAACCTCCTTCTATGAGTTGACCAATGGGAACACTGCTGTGATACCCAGGATGACGTCAACCTTCTGCTTCAAGCCAACCATCGAGAACATGATGGCCAGGGTGACATCAGCCTTCTGCTCAGGACGGACCAGGGAGAACACGGGCCTGATGGGCAGGGTGACATCACCCTTCTGTTCTAAACCTCATGCTGTGTGCTTCAATGGTCATACCTGAAAAATCACGTTATAGCCCTCTCAGAGATTCTGTAGTTTTTTTCTGTCTTCACATTTGTCTCAGTGTGGAGCAGAAACCATTTCAGTAGCTAGGTATCTAGTGATGAGGAGCCAGATGGCGGCAACGTGGAGCAGGTGGGGTGAACCCCGGGGTAGACCCTGGACAGGACGCCGCACACACAGCTGGGGAGCTCTGATGGTACCATGCTGAATGTCATTTATTATTTTAGATTCTTTTCACTGGTCTGGCTGGCAAGCTAAACATGTTTAATGGTAACCTAAAGACACTTATAGCAACTATAGATTTTTAAATGAATGAAACTTAACATAATACAAGACAGCAGGCTCTGCAGGCTTGTATGGGGGGGGGGATTAGGACCTCCAGAGATCCTGCCCCATTTGCCCAAACTATATAAAGTGCTTCCCTTTAAATGCACTAAAGGTAAGATGGCCAATTGTCCAGGGCGGCATCTTCTGAGGGGCCGCAAACGTAGCATACTGATGGCGTAATCACTGGGGTCCCCCCACCCCGTTTGACAGCCTTACCCCCAGAGGTGGAAAGTTCAGGTCCAGAAAGTACATATCCAGACCAAGATTTTGTTTCATCCAACCAGCTGAGTACACTGTGACTCTTTATACTAAACTGACTGGTTGAAACAAAATCTAGGTCTAGTTTTGTACTTTCTGGACCTGAACTGCCCACCTCTGCTTACCCCCCCCATTGGTTGACGTGCACGCGACTGAGACAAATGGTGAAGCTTGTCTAGGACTTCGATCGGCACTGCCTTTGAGCACCTTTCTCTAAAAGTCTCGAAACAGTCATGCTGAAACTCAAGTGTGCTTTAAAGTGACTCAGTATTAGAAGTGTGTTTTACTCAGCTGCCGACTGACGGTCTGACATTTTGGCGCACTCATCTGTCTTCAGAAGCTCGTCACTGATTAGCATCGCTGACGTCTCAGTTCATATTGCAGTGTGTACCTCCGTATCCATCTTCGCGAGCTTATCGATCATTAGCATCACTGATTAGCATTGCTGATAACCACACTGCGGTGTGCTTGTCCATAGTCATCTTCGCAATGCCGTCCCCGTTCAGCTTTGCTGATTGCCCATTCCACACTGCTGCGTCCTTGTCAGTAGCCATCTCCAGGAACTCTGTTGATTACACCTTGTGACATCATCTAAGGTTAACTTCAAAAACCGGCTTTGATTTCTGCAGCCAGCTACACCTATTAACTGCAGATCAGCCCTTCAGTTATGTAACCCCCTTCCCTACTATTCTGGAGGTGTTCCCAAAGCGTCCATGCAGTGTTTTCATGGATTCAGAAGCATAAAACAGAGTTGCAGTGGTTGTTACCCCATTAGCCCAGCGTGAGTGTCTTCAGGGTCCCTGCATTACACATACTGCATTAAATAACAGGCAGCCACCAACCTGCTACCTACAGATTGTCACTGCATAAGTGGCCACAGTTCCTCTCTCCAAAACCATGACCTCAGTTATGGTCCCACCGATATGGAACAGTGACCCAGAAAAGTTAGAAGAAACGTTTAATTTTCCAGCTCATTTTGCATTTATTAGTAGACTGGTTTACAACGTGCTAATAGATTGACTGCTCATTACAATGAAGCATCAACATATGATAAGAGCGTGACTAATTTTGACTAATGGGGTCTTGTATCTGGCCTGGCTTGCAGGTACCTCGCTCTTGTTTTACACCTTGGAGGCTGTCAATCTTCATCAGGTTGCCAGCAGTTAGTGGCCAATGGGGGCGGCACTATGCCTCAGTAGTTTTCACTGTTGCCTCACGCCTTTGCGACCAGGGTTTGTGTCCCGATTGTTGTTGTAGGGTTTCCTCCACATTCTCCAGTGTCCCCCCACCGTCCAAAAACATGCTGAGGTGAATTGGAGTTGCCAGATTCCCTGTAGGTATGAATGGTGTGTGTGTGTCCTGTGATGGCATGGTGTCCCATACTGGGTGATTCCCTTCTCTGCGTCCATAGCTTCTGGAATAAGCTTTGTGACCTCAAACAGGATGAATGGGTATAGAAAATGGTGAATAGGGGCTGATGCAGACACTCGGCTCACCTCATCTGTTGTAACTATATTAAAAAAAAAATAATAATAAAAATGCAGATCCAGGATGTACGTAGAACCATGCATAGCACCGAAGCATGTGGCCCATGTTAACCTCAGAAACCATGTTTTGAAACATACTCACTAATTAAGACCACCCAAAATGTCGACGTTAAGCAGATCAGGATTTAGAGAATTCCTTAGCTGTGCTGAGCTGCCGTTTGATATTTTTAATACCATAATCATCTTCAGAGTCACAAATTAAAAAAGGGTGAATTTACGACTCGTATAGCATTCAATTGCGGCGTACTGTGCGCCGTTTAAGGCACGTTGACTGTCCAGGCGCTATCGATTTCGGATTATCACGGCAGGACCGTTCAAATGGCGGCAGGCGCGTACCTCGTTTACGCTTACGAAGATTGGAATTCGTCCTGGACCGTAAACGCTTTAGGGCGTGGAATTACTCACTCATGCTTCATCTCACTGACCGAATGCATTTTCAAGAAAAATGAGGGGGGAGAGAGAAAAAAAAGAGATTTCCTGAAATCGATGCATAATGACCCCGAGATTTATGGCTCACGGTGGGAATACACATGGTGCCGGCCGGCCCAGGATTGATCGTTTGGGAAAAGTGTGTGCACCATGGGGGCAAATCGATTACAAGCAGATTTCCAGGAGCGTGTGTGAGCACTTGCTATTTAATTAAGATATCCACTGGCAACTTCAGAATTCCAGTTAGAGGAGAAATGTTGGTTTCCCGGCTTCTGGCCCCTGCTGCCTTGCTCTGATCCCCACTGATGACGTTCTGCTGTCGTCATCAGAGAGTGGTTGCTCGTGCAAACACACTGCAACGATGGAGGAGAGGCTGAAGGGATCTTTCTGGAAAAATGGAGCCGGTGGGGGGTGATTTGATTTGATGAGAGGTACAGCAATGGCTGAGCAACACAAGCTGCGTGGACCATCACCATTCTCTCTAATTAGAGCGGTAAACTTATAAACATGTTACACTGTTCGCCTACTGCCAGGGTCACTAGGCGTTGAATAAGACACAGCCTTTATCGTTGTGGCCTGTAGAGAATGAGCAATGAACTGCCACATCTCTGCAGGAAAACCCGGCTCTGCAAACGCACAACCTTCCAAAGTGACGGCCTGATACAGCACCGATCCGCTGTCAGTAGGCGACCTGGAGCGTGGCACGCCCCTCATACTGCCCCCACATCATTGACTGCCTTCCGAATATATAACAATTAACCTCTTTGCTGTTCCTCATTTTTCAGTCTGCCCACGGACTTCAAACTCTTTCCAAAACCTCTAGAGATCACCAAAGCAGACCCCCCTCACCCCTGAGCTTGTATCCAACAGGCTCCAGTTATGAATTACACCAGCACCCTGGAGGACCTTGGGAAATACAGCTGTGAGCAAGACAGAGTTAAAAAGAGGAAATATATGTTGTCAATACTGCCCTCCGTAGGGCATGGGAGAGCCTGCAGCCAGCGTGTTAGCTATACTGCACCCCAGCCGGGCCCACCAGAACTTGTGTTAAATGGACTGTGACTGAAACAAGCTTGGGTCACTGAACCGATATCAACAATGCCCATGTAAGAAGGGTGTTATTCCCAGTAGGTTATGGGGAGGGGGAGAGAGAGGTTGGGAGAGAGAGCGAGAGAGATCTAGAGTGAAAGAGAGAGAGAGAGATCACACAGGAAGAAGCTGAACACACAGAATGGGAGACATGCTGCGTCTCACCAAGGCCGGCCTTTTAGGTCGTTATTCTGTCTTCCTGAATTTAGGTGTCTTGTTTTGTCAGGTAATTGAGCGGCACTCAGCAGGTGCCTCTGTTAAAAGGGCTGCCCTCCTTCCTGGGGGGGTGGGGGGAGAGGGAAGCATATTGTGAGGAGCCACAGTGAACGCAACCAAACAGATTTTATCATCGGAGGGGGGTCACCGTCAGTTCCTCGCTTTTTGTTTCACTGCCTTAGAAACAGCAAAGCGGTCAAATGAAAGGTTTTGCTTGACTTGGGTAACTGCTCCCAGCTTCTCCCTAAACGTAGCAGTGAGTTCACCGTCTGTTTTTTACCTGCCAGCCATTCTGCAATCCCCAACTGGGCACATAACGACCCCCCCCCCCGAGAAATGAAATGTCACATTTTCAGAATATACTCACAACGAACGTTTGTGAAAGTTGTTTAAAATATGGTCCTGTTGCGTGAATGGGAAGCTGGACTGCAAAAACTTCCAGCTGTATAAAGGGGAAAAACTCCCACAGAGTGACTGGAGGGTGTGGGCTAGAGTTTGGTGCTCAGAGTCCCCTGTCCTGCTAAATCTTCACCCATTAAAGGCAGAGCAGAGCATGACCCACGGGCAAGGTGACAGATCTTTTTGGAGCATCTGACCCATATGCAGGCTCTGAAGATAGAAGCCGTGTGGCTGGGGAGGCACAGGGCGCTTTAGGAGGGGGCCGGCGTTTTTACCGTCGCCTGCTTACGCACGTGGAGGAGGAAAAGCGCCGAGTTGGCTAAAAAACTAAAAAAAGGAAGACAAAAGCGACAACGCGGACTGTTCAGCTTTTACCCAAAACGGTGATGCTGTCCGAAACGTAGAGGGACCCTTTGCTGGGTTGGGGTTGGCTGATCTGAAACATCGCTATGGCGATCGATCAGGTGACCTGTACTCTGAGTGCGAGCCTAGCCTAATGAACCCAAGCCCTGTTAAATAGGGTCAGCTGGGTGACTTCGGCTTTTTGGGGGCGTATCTGTAAATGACCCCATATGTTACATACAGCTGAGTTTGTAACTTTTTGTCACAACTGAAATGCCACAACTGATTGATAGCCAGAGTAACATTCTATTTTTCTTTAAATTATAGTTTATCGTCAGCTAACACTATCTTTCATGAGATTTCAACTTGATTTGGTTGTTCTGTGCCTTTTGCATATTGATATTTTATATATTTTATGCAATATGGAGGTGACTGGGTTTTTTTTGGAAATATTTATTGCACCCTTTGCGGAGTGAGTTGTGTTTGCTATGTGATATTTGTCTGTAAAAACCCTTATATCGTTCATGTAGATTAATCTATTTATTGGGTTTATTTTACAATTTTCACGGTGTTGTGTTGACATGCTAAGTAACGCATCAATGCACAATTTCATCTAAGACAGTGTCTCCCAATCCGGTCCTTGGGGATCCACAGGAAGTCCACATTTTTGCTCCCTCCCAGCTCCCAAGTAAAAATGTAGACTGTCTTGCAAGGAGCTGGGAGGGAGCAAAAACGTGGACTGCTGTGGCTCCCCGAGGACCGGATTGGGGAGACACTGGTCTAAGAGAATAAAAGTAAACACTCGTTTGGACTCTGGACTGTTGAAGCTAAGGGCTGATACGGTATGTGCTGCTGTACGAAGGCAAAGCACAGTAACTGAATGTTTTATTAAAACTGAGTTACGACTGAAATCTGCTCTCCTAGGCTCTGTTTTATCTTACGACAAAATATCTTTGTTCGGCTATGTTCAGGTTTGAAGAAAACAGTATGAAAATTAGCGTAAACTCAAAATCTGCATTACAACCAGGCCAAAACAGCCCTTTTCTCAGTATCAGTGTCAGCATAGTTGCTGTGCCTTTGTGAGCAGTGTTTGTCCACCTGGTGTCATTTAAGCATTGAAGTCACGGACATCTTTTAGGTGAATGTGACACCTTTCTGAATTTTCTTCACCTTCAAATGTGCCGCCCCCATTTTAGGTTGTGTGTTTTATTAAGGAAACCTACCTTCCCCTCCCACTCTTCCTCCTGCCCGTTCTGCCCTTGGAGACCCTCCCCCCTCTCGACAAACCTCAGCCAGTGCCTCTACATAAGCACATATCTCACGGTTAATATCAATGAGGCTCCTCTCTTACCCGGGGAGTGGTGGAGATTCAGGGGCCCTTATTGAAATAAAAATAAGAGACTTCGTTTGGTCTTTCTTATGGGCCGGGGAGGGGGGTGGGATTTATTGATTTCCTGAGTCCATGAGCAGAAATATTGAAGAGATGGGGGAATTTAACATGCATTAAAGCCTGGTTCAAAAGAAACCTTGAATTTAATTCTGGTCCCATGGGCAGAGGGGAAATTCATATTTAAAAGCCGATCTATACGAAAGGCAGGAGCGATAGCACCAGGTCAAGATGACTGACTCACCTTGCAGGTTCATTAAAATTAGAAGAGCTTTGGGAGGATCATGGGAAGGAAGAGGTTGGGGATTTCATGCTTATCTTTGAACGATCCTTTTGTTTACTGTGAGAATAACCCCCAACATAAAACACACATCTGACCATCAGGAATGAGTCTCTGTGTAAAGCATGTTTGTAGCGCAATTTATTTCACTTAGCAACTAACCAACCACATGGTTATAATTACCCTCAGTTTCACACGATTGGTTACACAACAAGTCGTCTAACCTTCTGACCTACCACTTTGCATTCAGACGGCTCTTGCCTGTTCACGCTGGCTGAATCGCAACAAACTTAGTCAACATATGCGGATAGTGCTTTACTGAAAATCCCGGTTGGGGTCACAGGGAGGTCTGGAGCCCATCCCAGGCAGTAGAGGGAACATGGCTGGGGTACACCCTAGATTTGATGCCAGTCCATTGCGAGGAACACATGCACACGTACGCACACACACACACAAACACACACACATACACACCGAGGATTGACCTGAAGAGAATATGCAAACTCACACATACAGAACAACTTTGGGGTTCAAACCCCCAACCCTGGGGCTGAAAGGCCACAGTACTGCCCTTTTGCTGACAATAAAACGTAGAATTCTCTGAAATAAGTCTGCAGAATGTAGCTGCAGGCGTATCTGAGTGTCGTCTCCGCTATCAAGAATTAGCATAAGTGAACGAGGCCCAGCTGAATTTCCATGAAACACTACAAGCCGATGGAAAATAAATGTGAGTGCAACACATCTGTAGATTTGCCCCTTGGTTTTTAACTCGCTCCCTTTGGCCACTGAGCTGTTAAAGTCTGTTAACTATGACAAATGAAAGCTGGGCTGTGCTTGAGTTTGAGTCCAGGCCTTGAAGCGTAGCAGCATGCCGTTAACCCCCGACGGAGGTGCATCTCGCGTCTCTGAGGCCTTCCGCTATGAGGCCTGGTCCGGCGCCAGTGTGGGAAGGTGGCCGCAATAAACTAACCTCATAGATGAAAGAATATTTACGGTCTGTTTGCATCTTAAATACTGCTTCCCCATAATTGGTTTATGAATGGTTGTCAGCCATCTTGTAAATTAATAGACCCCAGTGCTACTTGCTGAAGTATTCTGGGATGGAATGGAACTTGCGATGGTGTAATGGAGCAGAGAGATGACATTCCATTATGGGAAAGAGATCATTTTGCCAGAAACATAAACAAATATGCATGTTTTTGTGCACCTACATCATATCAATGTTTAACACGTACTATATGTTAATATGATGACTACGGTCTGTCCTGATATTTCACCCCAATAAATGAATCCAAACTCACTCTTCAACAAGAATGGCTCAAAACCCATATTAGAAAATACAAAATAATTAAGTGTTTCTGCCCACAAGCTCTGTCTTATTTTTAGTGCTGTGGCTGGTTTGCGGCTCATGTCAGTATCCTGTGTCCCAGCACTGTGTCACGCTTTGACATATCCTCCTATTATTTTGCAGTGGCTGCCAGTAAATCGTTGGGTTTTAACCTTATGCGAGGACAGTGAGGTCTTCCGGAGTTACGATTTATCCTGTTTTATATCTTTCCCATAATTTATATTATACTAATAAAACCACATTGTATTACTACATTCTACAGATTATTAACCCGGTATGGGGGGTTACACATAGTTTAATGTGAGCGATTTCACTGGTTTCATGGACCTTGAGGTTCTAAGGCACACAGCTCACGTCCTGGCCAAAAGACAGAAGAGTGGACCCTTCAGGGTGCATATTTTAGACACACAGGTACCTGGTGCAGTATGAGAAAGCTGGTCCAAACTGCGGCTGAAAGATGGGGTGGGGGAGGTTCTAAGGTATTAAACTTGAATGCAGCTCTGACGGGACAGGCACAGAAGCAGATAGTGTCAAGCGACGGACTCACGGCAATCGTGAGTCATACCCTTAGCATTCACTCCCAGAGTACTGTCAGCGTACAAACGCTGTCCGTTAGATTGTACGCCACTGGTAGCTGTCATCACTTTGGACAGCTGAGTGATGAGGCAGCTCCAGGACGTGGCATACATGGAAACAATAAGCTGAGTGTGGAGGACTGGAGGAATGGGGACACAGGAACCGGGAAACGAGGACAAACACGGCAAAAGCTGGACGTGGAACTCCGGGAAATTGACATCTCGGGTGTATCTTCAGGGCTAAACTGAACTGTAAACAGAATTATGTACCTGGAAAAGAGAGGCAGCAGAAGAGAAAAGCAGAGCTGGAAGGCAAACACTGAGCCATGTGCTCAAAAAGCAACGAAAGCGAACCCTGAGCAAAGCGTGCCGTTCGCTCTAAAGAGAACCCGACACCCTGACTTCAGGTTCAGTGCCAGGTCATATGGCCCTCACTCAAGACCATAATCAACACAATAGCGCTCCTGGTGTTACACTAAGACTGAAAAGGATTGTGGGATTTTTATGTTCCAAAGCTGCATTTAATTAGCTGTGTAGGGAAGGTAGAAAAACAAGTTGCCCAAAATGTTCACACTTGAATGAAAACTCGGATATCAATCTCAGTGTCATTCTTGGTTCTGGGAGCCCGTAACCATGGACAGAACTGGAGTAGGAATTCTTGTCTGAGCTGGACATGCCAGGGCACCTCTGGCGTTCTGAACCGGGGCCCCTCCTCCGTCCTACCAGAACGTTAGCGGAGGAATCGCTAGTGCAGCCAGCATCAACTGCCGAAGACTTGCAGTTAATGAGGCCTCCGAGGGCTACCGGGTTCAGCCAGCCTCCAGCCCTCCTCAATGCACACACACACACAAACACACACACACACACACACACACACACACACACACACACACACACACTCAGTCTGCCAATAACTATACTCGTATTGTATTTCATGAGCTAGGGTCCAACAAAACACCCACATACCAGACCTGGGGGGTAAGAAAGGTTGTAGGGAAGGACTACCTCTACGTTACAGGGAGGTGAGGTGGGGGGGGGGCAGGACCTGCTGTCTGGGGAAAGATTATTGTTCATCCATTTCAAGCTATATAGCTGAGGTCAAGGAGAGCAGCTCCCCTCCCACACAGAGAGCTCTCCTGCTGAATTTTGGGGGGGGGGGGGGGGCGGCCGCGCGCGGGCGGGGGGGGGGGGGGGGGGGGGGGGGGGGGGGGGGGGTGGGGGGGTGG
>JAODKC010000137.1:24287415-24299344 GCA_026777985.1 Mormyrops attenuatus | reverse complement strand
CCAGCTGCAGTGGGACGGCCATAAAAGCTGCAAGAAAGGCAGCCAGCTGCAGTGGGACGGCCATAAAAGCTGCAAGAAAGGCATCCAGCTGCAGTGGGACGGCCATAAAAGCTGCAAGAAAGGCAGCCAGCTGCAGTGGGACGGCCATAAAAGCTGCAAGAAAGGCATCCAGCTGCAGTGGGACGGCCATAAAAGCTGCAAGAAAGGCAGCCAGCTGCAGTGGGACGGCCATAAAAGCTGCAACAAAGGCAGCCAGCTGGAGCTTCTGCACATAATGGGCAAGTAAAAGGGGATTTTGGCCTGGTTCCTCTCAGTACAGCCAAACCTTCAGCCCATTATTTCTATGGCTGGACATCGCTGACCCTAAACCTGGAATGGAGATGTGTGGACCTGCTGGAATAAAATGGCTAAGGTAAAAATATATATATATAAAAATGCGGACGCGAATCTGATACCACAATACCTTGGAGTCATTACAACAGCCCTTGAAGAATATTCCCCTATCAGTGGACTCCAGCAAAGAGCTGCTGATACGGGAGTCGGAGCTGAAGGGGGTCATTAACCATATCTGCCCACCCCCTCCACCCCATTCTCGCTTGTCGCTAAGTAGCTGGCCAGATGTTCCTCTGAATGACAGATGTTCGGTTGGCTATGACGCGCTCTATCAAGGAGGGCTGTGAGGAACTCTGCGGGAGTGTGATAAATTAATGGCATGCCCTCTAAGTGGGGAGGGATAGACCTGGAGACTCGGGCGATCAAGGTGAGGGAGCAAGAGAGAGCGTCGGAGGGCAGCTTGTGCGGTAGACTCATCCGCGGGTCCTGGCACGTCATGGTTGACCAGGGACGCTTCATTCTGCATGTCCTGGTTCAGTCTCTGAAAAGTTGTTTGTACATTCTTTTTATTTTCTTTTTGGTTTTAATTATTTCCTAATCAATGTGTCTGGTTGTAGCTGTAAACATCCTGGGACAAATAGCTGCTTTTAACTAATGACCTTTCGTTTTTCCCTGAAGCAAATGAGTCCTTATCAGTTTTTGCCTCGTTATTGATTTGTGTGGTTGTCTGAGGTTTTTTATTAAACCATGTGAACTGAATCAATGCTGGGCATTAGAACGAACAGAGGAACACACAAGATCTGGCTGAAACCATCCTGCTTCTTATAAGGTTAAATTCTTGGCAATTCCACTTATTCTTGTTGTACGTGAGCCCCAATAACTCAGGCTATACTAATGTCAGAAGCATCCAAAATCTTACCTTTGAGGTTCAAAATCAACCTTACCACCCTTTTGGGTCTCCCTTAATGCCAACGTACTGTTGACCTTCACGATCTTTACCAGAATTAAAGTTTGGCCAGAAGTTCACCATCAAAAGACAACTTCTCTGTATTCATAAACATCTGAGCAGAATGTCTTTCATACAGCATGATTGCATATTGATTTCTTGTACATTTTCTCTCATAACTTTAATGTGTGTGACTGTTTGTTGATCTGTAACGTGTAATAATTTATGTAGTAGATATAGTTGTAGAGTGACTAGATGCATCAAGTGACAAACACAGCCCTGTCTGTGAATTTGGACCATAATGCCCTTTTTAAACAATCGGTACTTCCAGATATGAGATACGTTTCAAGTCTCCAGGAACACGCTTGCTTGCTTAACTTCCATTGCTCCTCTTGTCAGCCAGATAGGCCACTGTTTCTCAACTGGTGGGTCGTGACCCAGAAATTTGTGTGTGGTTAAAAAAGATTTTGGGACATTTTTTTTGTAATGTTACACCTTTTCGACAGTGCATGAAGGCACTGTGCTGCTATTACTGCTCTATTTACTATTACTGTACTATTTTTTGTGACCTAAATTTGGTTCAAAATTTGGGTTGTGACCTAATGACCATGGCAAGATGTGGGTCCTGAGGCTAGACCGGTGAAGAGTCACTGCGAGACACAACCCTCCAAAGTCACACAGGCCTTTCAGAAACAGCAGGTGTTTCCCTTCCTCTTTCCCAAAAAGTCAACCTAGCAGATTTAGAAAGTTCCTCCTTCTTCCGGTGCCTGTCCAGCGGGAACAAGGGAGCGGTTGAGCAGCGGCTGATGGAGGCGAAGATGGCGTCTCAGGCTGTCGGATCCAACGAGTCGGCGTGAGCACAGTGGAGGGCTGGCCCGCCCTACCCAGATTCAATTTTCATTACCACGTAATAGATGCATAGCATGGCCGACGCGGCGAGACCATGTCAGTGGGAAAATAAATGTGATTCACACATAAACGACGCCCCTGGGGAGGGGGCCAGAGTGTGCAGTGCCCACTACCAGTAAACAGGAACTGAAATAGAACATGCTTCTAAAGGAACCGCACCTCCCCAAAATCAACGGTCCAGACCGACATTAAACATCTCCGTGATAATATACACTCTCTGCAGAGACGCTGTTCCTCACATAGCTCTCCGAAGGCGTGCGCTTGAGTAATTTGTGAGCCGTGACAAACGATTATGTCATCAGCGATGGTGCTCTGCTCAAATCCTTGCAGCATAAATGTAGACATCGGTAGGGGGAGTTACGACCAGTTTGAGGAGGTGCCGAACTCTCAGAGTGTAGATGGTCTGCTCATAATATATCATAGCAAGCAGTATATGCGTGATGTAAGCGTGCTCCCTATGTTTGGTTATCATTTTATGACCCGTGATTATCAATTAGGAGACTGAAGCTGCTTCAGGCTGACAGTGATCCTCTAACAGTTTTGCAGTGCATTGTTATGGAAATTAGTGGAATTTCCTGTGGATGCCATACTTTCAGCTGTTCGCTTTTTATTAATTCTGAATTGGCAGGAGCTACAAGTAATATTTGTCTTGATTTCAGAGCAGCTGACTATTTCACCCTGTCAAAAAGATTCCATCTACAGCTTGCATTTATTATTTCAGATACTCCTACCCTCTCTGAAAAAATATAACACACGTTTCTGTCACCCGAGCCTTTTTATAATGACTAGCAGCACACATTGTAGAAATTTCCATGACAGACATTTGAATCCATTAGATTGGCCCTTTCCGGCTGAGGTTAGAACTATTATTTTCCACACGAATCATGGAAAAGATCCAGAGGGTAAATCTCTTTAATACTCGCACAAGGAATCCGCTGGCATCTTTGTGTAGAAATCTATTAAATAGATCATTGCACGTTTACACTCTGGTCTGTGACAGATGGTGGTGAGTCTGGGATCCGAGCGGGCAATTTTGTGCATGGCTGCCACGAGACATTCTCTGGTGGCATCACGCTGGCTTCCACGCTGTCCTTTGACCTTCAGCCCCCCTCCTGACTCACGGCCATCCAAGTGGCGCGTGTGAATAACACACAGGGACTGGAACCGTGGTCCCCTCCATGCTGGGTCCTTGTGCCTGGCAGACGGACTGCTCTGCATCCATCAGGACCAGCCTGGGAGCCTCGAGCCCGATAATCAGCAGAACACGCTGCGTCTAGCGTTGCAAATTTGGCCTCCACCTGGAGACTGACAGCCCTTGTGGAGGAAATCTCCATGCCGACCCTCTGCTGAAATCAGCGCGTTTCTGCAAAGTGCAAAGGCGAAATGGGCCAACGTTGTACATCTACATCATTTGGCAAGCATGGATTTCATTAAAAAAATGTTAACAGTCTGTGTTAGGCGTTTTTAAACTGTCCATCCCTCCATTCATTTTCCATAATCGCTCACTCAGTGCAGGGTCGAGCCTGGAACCTATCACAGGAAGCACAGGACACCAGACTAGAAACATCTTGGCTGAAATGGTAATCCATCACTAATGCCTAAAGTATACAGAGGAGATAAAACGTAAATACCGATTTGTCGCAGTAAAGGACAGCTGCAGTTTCCCAGTAACTGTACATGGCGGATTTGATGACAGTATCGCAGGGTATAACATTAAGGTTAAGAGCATTGACTTTTAAGTTCAAGAAAGCACCTGCTGTTGTACCCTTGAGCTAGACAATTAAACTGGATCAAATAAAATGTATAGCTAGATCCACAGTTATAGAAAGCCTTAGCTAATCAAAAGCTAATATCTGGATTGGCTAATTAGCCTCGCCTAGATTGTGTCCTGCAGTTACGATGCTCATGCCAGCTGGTTGTGGCACAGCTCTGCTCTGTGGCGTGTCCCGCCAGCCTCCTGCTTCCTGACGCTCTGCAGGTTTCACAGAGCGTTGCACCCGGCTCAGAGCGCCGTGCTGTTTGATGCCCCATGCCGCCGACTAGATGCCCAGTTGATATCGCTGTGGGGTAAATAGAGGGACTCGGTCGCATCTCCCGCTCTGCAGAAGGTTGGCCTTCTCTCTGCGCAGCCACAAATGCCTGTCGTAGCTCAGATGTCCTCTGCAGTCCATCGCTTTGAGCCGTTTGCCAGTGGGAAGGTCGGTCCGTCAGTTCCTAAAAGGGCTTTATCTACAAATTCCACATTTAGAAGGATTTATGGACGTAATAGAGCAAAAATATGCTAATGACAACCAGTGCATGTGCAAAAATGAGAGAACTGCAAGGTTCATTAGCTCAGTAAACGAGGTAAGCATAATCCGATTTGTAAATAATTGGCCCTCAGTGCTGGAATAATCTTCCCCATCAGGCAGAACTTCAGTATCTTGTCCAGTCTTCAAGAAAAGATTATAGATAATGTGTTATTTGGATTATTCTCATCAAATATTGATTTTACGACACTTGAGAAAGTAGAATATATTACAGGTTCACATACTTTCAAGCAGGGCTGAATAATCAGATAAGCATCTGTTTGCTTTCGGATGTGTCTGATACGTAGGTGCTATGTGGAAGCCATGTTTGCTGGCGTTCTTGTAATTCATGTGCTTGAGAGCCAAACGGATGGAGAACCTGCAGGCTTGGGGTGCAGGCTGCTGAGCCAAGCTCCTGTCGTGTGCATGTGACCACAGCTCATGGGCTTCTGCGTCGCGAAATTCCTTGACTCCATCAGGATAACCATCTCCCATAGTGAGCTCAATTTGTCTGTGTATGCGTTTGGAATTAGCCAATTCATTTTGTTAGAAACCAACCACTGACCGTGGCTTATATCCTGAGGCTGTATTTTTTGGCTTCTGTCCTGATGGTTTGTGATTGGCTCCTCTCCTAACGCAGTACGATTGGCCCCTCTCCTGACGCAGTATGATTGGCTTCTCTCCTAGTACAGTATGATTGGCTCCCCACCTGACACAGTATGATTGGCTTCTCGCTTTATGCTGTATGATTGGCTCCCATCCTGAAGCTGTATGATTGGCCTCAATCCTGATGCTTTATGATTGGCTGCCGTCCTGACCTGACGCTGTATGATTGGCTCAGATCCTAAGAAGCCATCTGAACCTCAAAATGGAGCTTTTCTTGTCTAACGTTTCAGGTGTCCTTCATGATTCTGCAGTTCGGCTTTATACTTCACAGTCATTGGACCCTTTTTTCTGCACGAAGAGAGAGTTATATGCTGTGACCTGCATTATATTACCTTTATCTCATTGATTATTTATGATGAGATGGTTTGATGGTGGAGGACATCTCACGGGGCAGCTCAGAGGGCTCGCTTACTCCTGACTTCTGGGAATCGCTTCTAATTACCAGGGGGACCGACAACTGGTTTGTCCTCTGGGTCTGTATTAAAACAAATAATGGAGCAATAAAAACACAAATGTGGCTGGCATACTGAATATGGATATAAATCACACTTATATTCAGGAAGGATATGGGCACTGACCGAAGAATGGTTACAGCAATCGGAATGCTTGTGGTTTTCCAAAAGCAACTTTCGCAAACTTAAATTTCGGGTGTTACTCATACAGCATATAGCCACATCTGTTCAAGGAGAAGAGGAGTGGGAAGTTTAGGGTGACCACCTAATCCATGGCGGGGGGGGGGGGTGTAAGGGTATGTAAGCTATCATTTATAGCAAAAGGACCTGGATTTCACTTCAGCACAGAGCTCTTGCTGTGTGCTGATTGGTCAGTCTCCTATAATCATGCATGTGTCACTAATGTTAATGTGAAACTGAATGAGTCTTTCAACTGAGGAAACAAATCAGCAAATGCACAAGAAGAATTGAACTAATTAGCCAAGCACAGGAGCCTTTAGGTTTAAAATAGCTTGTAAAACCTGAAGTAGCTCATTGTGTCCCTCTTGACATGGATTAGGTGTCCTGGAAGTGGATTAGACTCCTGGAAGTGATTTCCCTCCTGGTCCCACTTTGTCTTTCCTTCTCTCTGTTGTATGCTAGATTTTCCCCACACTGACTTGTAAAAAACGGCTCAGCATTAATTGCTATGACGTCAGTTCGTGACGTTGCTAATGTGAATCTTTCCATCTCCCATAATCGCTTGAGACTGGGGTCCAAGCCAAGATAGGCAGGGGACATCTGGCCAGGATGACATTGCTAATTTTACCTGTAGTGCTTTTGGAAAGCGCAAAGCTCTGACACACACACATTCTGGTGGGGGGTGTCGTATAAAAATAATTTAAACTGAACTGATGAAATCTGAGTGTGGAAATTGTTTTAAAATGCCTCTTCTCCAGAATATGTTATGGCTGTAACAATCGAACTTAAAGTCCATTATAACAGCACTTTACAATATTTAGAAATTATTGCAGTGAAATTTATTTTCACTTGCTCTCAAAGAAAATCCATTCATAAACCATTCCTTATGCACTTTCTTAAAGAAAACAAATTTGTGTAAATTCCATCATGCTAATCAATACAGAAATAAATAAGTTTGAATTTTCAAATGGATTTAAAAGTGAATGTAATGAGCTTGACTATGATGACTCATGAAAATGAAACATCTAAACAAACAAGGACAAAATGATGCACCTATTTTCTTGGCTGGCATTTCCAGCCCTGACGGTGTTTTCCTGGATCCCACTGTCAGGGGTGAGTTGTCAGTCACTTTTAGCTGTCAGGTTTTAGAAATATGATACATTTCAACCTTTTATCAGACAGGTGAAACTCTCCCATTGTCTGCATGTCACAAGTGCCGTCAAGGAAAATGGAGGAGCACAGTGTTTATGGCACCTGCGTGGCCTGTTTCTGTGCCAACCCCTCCCTTCTATGGGTCCCTCCTAAACCTTCACGCCCATGGTGCTCTGGACTCATCCTGATCACTCATGCCAGATCCCTTGTGCTAGTTGTGCTCTGATCTCTGTGATGAGCTGTGGTGAACTGTGGGATACTACTCAGGGTACTGCTAGGGGTACTGCTCAGAGTGCTGCTCAGGGTACTGCTAGGGGTACTGCTTAGGGTGCTGTTCAGGGTACTTTTAGGGGTACTATTCAGGGTACTGCTAGGGGTACTGCTCAGGGTACTGCTAGGGGTACTGCTCGGGGTACTTCTTTGCTCAGGGTACTTTTTGGAACATTGCTTGGGATAATGCTTGGGGTGCTGCTCAAGGTACTATTTGAGGTTGGGGTAACGTTTGGGGTACTGATAGGGGTTTTTCTTGAAGCACTCTTCTGCTACTGCTCAGGGAACAACTTGGGGGTACTATTTGGGATATTTTTTGTGTACTTAAGATGTGGGATAGGGGGCGGGGGCAGGGTGATGGGGCAGGTTATCCAGACATCCCTCACGGGCCTTTTCTACTGTGGTTGCAAGAAACATCACCAAGCAAAGCCGGGTCACTTGAATCCTGTTTTGATTCTGATCTGGAGCTCTGTGACTTTGATGGCTGTCTGAGGTCTGTATCACCCTGACCGATTAGTTATTTTCTCATGTATGTTAATTTGCAAACCCACTGAGTGAAGAACATAAAGGATCATGCTGTGAGTGTGACATCCTGCAGATCGCCAGCAAGGGGACATATGAGTGTAAACCCCCCCAACACTTAACTTACTTACCGGATATACAGTCAGGACCATAAATATTTGGACGCTGACACAAGTTTTACTGTTTTACCTGTTTACTGAAATATATTCCAATTGAAGTTATACAATGGGCATGGACATAAAGTGCAGACTCTCAGATTTCATTTTAGGGGATCCACATTAAAATTGGATGAAGTGTTTAGGAGTTTCAGCTCGTTAACATGTGCCATCCTCTTTTTAAAGGGGCCAAAAGTAGGCAATTCCTTCGTTCTTTCATGATCAATTAAGCAGATAAAAGGCCTGGAGTTGATTTGTAGTGTCTCGTTTGCATTTGGAAGATTGAGGTGTGAACATAGAACATGCGTTCAAAGGAACTGAGTGTGCAGGTGAAACAGGCCATCCTTAGGCTGTGAAAACAGAAAAAAACAATTTGAGAAATTTCCACAACATTAGGAGGGGCAAAATCCACAGTTTGGTACATCCTGAGAAAGAAAGAAAGCATCGGTGAACTCAGCAATGCAAAAAGGCCTGGATGTCCTGCATGAAAAGACTGCATGAGAAGACTGCTTGAAAGCAAATACAGAGGGTTTGTTGCAAGATGCAAGCCACTCATAAGCCTTAAGAATAGAAATGCTAGATTGGACTTTAGATTGCAAAAGAATGAGCAGATTGCAAAAAAACATCTAATAAGGCCAGCACAGTTCTGGAACAGCATTCTTTGGACAGATGAAACCAAGATTGACCTGTATCAGAATGATGGAAAGAAAAACATATGGAGAAGGGCTGGAACAGCTTATGATCCAAAGAACACTGCATCATCTGTAAAACATGGTGGAGGCAGTGTGATGGCTTGGGCGTGCATGGCTGCCAGTGGCACTGGGTCTTTAGGGTTTCTTGATGATGCGACACAGGATGGAAGCAGCCGAATGAATGCTGAGGTGTTCAGAGACATCATGTCTGCTCAAATCCATGTCCATGTCTGGTCATGTCCATGAGTTGAAAACTTCAGGCAGTCATTGCCTGCAAAGGGTTTTCAACTAAGTATTAGAATTGAACATTTTATTTGCAGTTATATTAATTTGTCCAATTACCTATGAGGCCCTGAAAGGAGGGGATTGTCTTTTAAAATGTATTGTGATGATGAACAGAACTTAAAAATTTAAAGACTTTGTCTCTGTCCAAATATTTATGGTCCTGACTGTAAATACACCTGTTAACTAATCCTTATCACTGATGCTGGTACTTAGCACCAGGGCCATTGAATAATTTATATGATTGATAGAAGTACAAAAGTTTGTTTGAGTAATTTGACTAATGCTTAAAAAGCTTGGAGATATAGAAAATAAATATTTGAAAAAGATTTAAAAATGATGTGATGGACTCCCCCTACCTCATGCTCTGACCAGAATTAACAGTTGGAAGATGAATGGATGGATCAATGGATGAATACATTTGCAAAAAAGAGAGTATTTTACATGAGAAGAGTACTGTTTCTCTAGCTGTACAGCCAGGAGAACTTAGTGGGATGTAAGTAAACCATTCTACAGTAGCAAGCTGGTCTTGGTTTGACCTTCAGAGTGCGGTGAGGCAAATCTCACTCTGGACTCAGCCTTGAAAGTTTTTAATTACCTTAGTCACCTGCTTGAAACGAGGAATTTGGAAAGCACTCAGTAGTTTTTCTGAAATCTAGACAACCGTGAAAAGAACAGCCGGCTTTTTCACTTCTCCAAAGGTTGCTCCTGATCACCAAACCGCAGCGGCCCCTGAAGCATAAAGCAAGACGCTTCGGCACGGACACGATCTCCGAGGGCCGCGGGCACCTCCGCGAACAGATCTTAAGATTTCGGCACTCGGTTTTTTAGAAGTAAGGTGAATCACAGCACGGTGAATATAAACTCACAGCCTGTCCCAGGAAGCCCAGGATATGAAGCAGGGGACACCCTGGATGGGATGGCAGTCCGTCAGAAGGGCACACACACCGATTCAGGAGCACTCAGAGGACACCCACGCACACATGGGGGGGAGCCAACTCCACACACAGGGCAGTGAGTTGACAACCCGATGGCGGTCCAGGAAGTGCTTTCTACGGGCTGCCACCAACTGTACAAACAGTACCTATTTGTTGTTGTGGAGTCCTTGTCTTGAAACATCTAAATTAGCAGAGAAGTGCCTTATGGGAAATTCATGGCTGGGTACCAGACTCGAGCAGCAGAAAAGGCTCCCGGCTTGTCCAATCACACTTCTCGGAGCATCACTCCCAAGACGGGGGCGGCGGTGCCTCCACTGCACACAGCATCTGCATGAAGCCCTCGTGGTCTGCCCGGTACAGAGACGACAGGATGTTTCGCTTCGCACTCCTGTGCCAGGAGCGACGGTCTGTAAAAGTGGAAATATCAGAGCAAGTAAACAAACGGCGGCTCCGTCTGGAGAAGGCGGAGACACCGGCGTGGGGTCGTGCCATTAACGACTCCCCTCACTCATTAAAAAACAAAAAAAACAAACATTAGGGGTGAATTTTCAGGAAAACTAGCCGAGCTGCTGCTAGCGGCTTTGAAGCAGATCGAAAGGAAGGCATTAAACGAAAAGGAGAAAACAAACGATGGCAGAGCAGTCATTTGGTTTGCAAAACAATTAAGCCTGAACAAAGACATGCGACATATGGGAAAGCAGCGTGGGTGGGGGCTGGGGGGCGCAAAGGTGCAGAAACGTTTAAAGAGAAAACGTCTGAATTGATGAAAAGCAGTGGAGCAGTTTGAAGCCGTTGCGTGCCGCGGCTTCAAAGCCAAGCGCCTTGCTCAGTTCCAGCATCACGTTTCTGCTAATGATCAAGATTAATTGGCATGCAAGTGCTGCTGGATAAAACGGGGGCATAAGTAACGAGGGCCATGTTTCATAGCTGCCGTTTTGGAAGCGAAACGAGCCACCTTCACCGTGCCTTTAAAGTGGCTTGTTTACGGCCACCGTCCCTGTCACGGTGGGTCGGCGTGACAATGCCAGTTTCCTGAGTCGGCTGCCAACGCCGCCTGTGCAGATGGCGAGTGGACAGCGGCACGCCATGAGCCGGGGCAGCTGGGGATCTGGGTACAAGGCGCCGTGGCGTCCGGTCGCCCGGGCCAGCTTTACCCTCCGAAAAGCTTGCGTGGGGGGCGGACCCTGGCCCGGGAACAAGCAGAATTGCATGTGCCACCCCGGGCTTGGGTCCCATTACCCCACTTACACCATGCAAAAATAAAGTCACCGGGGACATGGCTCCAAAATAATAAAAAGGCAGATGACATATATTTTACCATAATAATGCTGCCTTCCAGAGGAAAAAAAATCTTTCATTCTGTCCGAATTCACGAGAAATGTGACATTTTCTCTGCTTCTTTTGAGTTTTTTTCACCCTCTCTCCGAGGCTCAACTAGAAAAAAAAACAAACCAGAATGAGGGTCAGTTGCAGAGCGTTTTAAATAAACCCGTGTTTGGATATATCACCCTCATTTGGCTCTAATGCCTGTAAAGGATGATAAAAAGGATCATTCCAAGCCAAAGCTTCTCTGTCCATCACGGACGGCTCGCTTTGTAGTATTTATATCTGCACAGGTCACGGGATCCATTTTTGTGTGGCGTGATTCCCCCACCAGTCTTTTGTGGCAGTCATCCTGGCGGTTTTCAGAGCACCAAATAATCGTGTCAATTCCTGTGTATCTCTATTTATTTGAATTTGGCTTTTAATTGTTGCCCAGCTATCTGTCATTCACATATACATATACTGTATGTATTTGCTTGCTGTATATTTCTGTGTGGCTTTACTCAGAGGTCTTGCACGCACAGACAACAGACTTTGCGAGAAGAAGAGCAAACAGAACAGGCCAAAGATGAAGACGATAAGTAAACATGAGTGATATGTCAACCATCTTACAGTGTGGAGATCTGGGTGGGGGGGTGGAGCCAGTGTCAAACACACTTCATTAAAGCTGCGCTGCCCGTTATATCAGATAAGGTCAACTCAATTATGCGCCACACTCGGGGGGGGGGGCCCCCCCCCCCCCGCGCGGCCCCGCGGGGCCGCCCGGCCAGCAAGCCAGGCGCTGAGGAGGTGAGGAAGGCCAGCGGACCCCCAACACGCCA
>JAODKC010000137.1:24254301-24276750 GCA_026777985.1 Mormyrops attenuatus | reverse complement strand
TAGGCGTCTGAGGAAGTGAAGTCGTTGGTGGGCTTTTTTGGTGACCGCTGCTGTGTGTTCTGAGGACTTGAGGTTGGGGTGATTTTAGGAGAGCTTTTGATATAGTTAAGCTAACACACCATGACATACGCAACATCATAGTTTTACACCAATATCAAGATCATTTGAACATCGGTCATCATTCTCTTTGACTGCCTAAGATTTTGGACAGTACTATATGTCTGTTCTTACGCTCACCATCTGGCTTACCTTAAAATACAGTGCTGAATCTATGCAGGTCCTTCATTCCTTCATAGGAAGCTCTGACCACAAAGCAGGGGGAACGCTGTTCGGGATGGCAGGGTACACAGTCTATGGGGAAATTTAAGACAACAATTCAGTGGGGGTGGGGGAGTGGAGAGTGGGGGTGGGACCCAGAATACCTGGAGGAATCCCACTGCCATGCAAACTTCACAAACAGCTGGAGGCAGGAGCTTGAAGGCACAACCTTGGAGGTATCTCCCACATCTTACACTAGGGGTGTTCAACTTGGGATCTGTGATGTCCTATGGGACTAGCGAAACACAAGGTAAAATAACACCAGTATATCTATGTGGTTTATGAAAGGCAACCCCCCCTAGTTCTTAGTTAATTATGTTATTACTCTGGTTTTCAGTTGTAGATTTAAGAAATATTGAGAACTTCTGCAAAATCTTTCTTTCTGATATCGGGATAATATGCATAAACAGACGCTTACATTACTTAGTTTTTGTCTATTAATGGGAACATATTTAAGTAACAATTCAAAAATCATGGTGTGCAGATGGGAACCGTGTCATACAGTAGGCTGAAGCACAGCATCTGTGACTACAGCTAAATGTCCCTTATTGTTACTCGCTTACATCTTCTTTGAGGAATGTCTGCCAATTCTAGCTTACAGACCAGCTTCAACTGCTCAAAACGTGTGGGTGGTGTTTCATGTCCACTTCAGGTCACATCCATTATGAAACACAACATTTTCTTCTTAATCTGTCCTTTGGTAGATATGTTTTAATATTTTGCATCCTTGTACACAGAGGGTCTGTTAGTTAAAATAGAGCAGGCTCTACTTCCTTAGGAGGCTGGGGTCCTTCAATGTCGGCAGCAAACTCCTGCTTATGTTCTACCAGTCTGTCATGGCCAGTGTCCTTTTCTATGCTGTGGTATGTTGGGGAGGCAGCACTAGGAAGAGGAATGCTGGATGACTGGACAGGCTGGTGAGAAAAGCTAGCTCTGTGGTGGGCATGGAGTTGGAGTCACTGACATCAGTTGCAGATAAGAGGACCCTCAGCAGACTGCTCTCAATATTGGACAATGACCACCACCCTCTGCACACCGCTTTCTCCGAACAGAAGAGCATGTTCAGTAATAGGCTCCTGTCTCAGTCATGCAGAGGCTCAGAAGGTCCTTTGTCCCTAGGGCCATACAGCTCTTCAACGTCACATGGAAGGGGAGGAGTGTGATGGATTTAAGTGTTTAGGCCTGTACAGCACACTGCCATCCTGATATTTTCCTTTGTATTGTTTGCAGTTTGTATGCGTGCGTGAATGTCACAGGTCTGTGTGCCTATGTGTATGTATACTGTGTATAAGCTACTGGACACCTAAATTTCCTTCTGGATAAATAAAGCATCTATCTATCTATCTATCTATCTAAAAATCATAATGAAAAGCAGAAATATAAAATGCAGCTTGGCATGCAACCAGAAAAATATATAGAATCAGCACCTGCAAATTAAAAGTAGTAATGTTCTTTTAGAAAAAAAGGTCGCTTACTTGCCTTGCTTACTTCCCATTAATACCACGGCTATTTGTACTGTTGAAGACGCCTAAGAATATAAAGAAGCTATTACTTGTTCCCCAGTGTGTTCACTTTTTAAAACACATCCATATCTATTTTGAATCACTGTGGTATTAAATATTCTCTATTTATTCAATATTCTTCTTACACTGAACTTACGGAGGACAGTATTTTTTTGCAATTGATTTTAATAAGTAGCAGAGAGACACCCTGTCAAGGTGATTGGCTCCTTGATTGATTTACCTGGCAACAAATAGTGTATTCACCTGGGTATAGTTGACTTCCCTGTTTAAAGTGAGATATATATATACACACACACACACACACACACAATAAGGTGCTGGTAAGTAAGTTCACAGAGGTAGAGTTTTCAGGTAGACTAAATGCACATAAATATGGGAATTTCACATGTGGGGTATTGCATCAGAATGTTCGAGATCAGTGCTGAGAGTTCAGAAGTGTGATGGGTGTTGGATAAAAACTGTTCCTCAGCCGGGTAGTGCGTGCGTACAGGGTTCTGTAGCGTCTCCCAGATGGTAGAGGTGTAAAGAGTTTGTGTCCAGGGTGGGAGGGGTCCTTGATTATTTTTACAGCTCTGCGGCTGCAGCTAACATAGATAACATAAATAAATGTAAGGTAATCCATGCAGAGAGCAGAAATATAAAGTACAGATATTTTATGGGTTACACTAAAAGAAAGGTAGCTGATTACGAGAAAGATCTCGGTGTGTATGTTGATGCTTCCATGTCCCACTCTCACCAGTGTGGGGAAGCAATAAAAAAGGCCAACAGGATGTTAGGTTACATCTCTAGGTGTGTGGAGTTTAAGTCAAGGGAGGTGATGTTACGATTATACAATTCCCTTTGTAAGACCCCACCTAGAACATTGTGTGCAGGTTTGGTCACCATACCTTAAAAAGGACATTGCTGCCTTGGAAAGGGTGCAACGTAGAGCTACGAGAATGATTCCTGGTCTTCCAGGAATGTCGTATGAGGAGAGGTTAGCTGAGCTGAATCTGTTTAGCCTCAAGCAAAGGAGACTAAGGGGCGACATGATCCAGGTATATAAGATTCTAACATGTCTGGATGGTGTTCAGCCAAATGACTATTTCAATATTAGTTTAAATACTAGAACTCGTGACCATAAGTGGAAATTAGCGGGAGAACATTTAAAAATGAATTTGAGGAAGCACTTCTTTACACAGCGTGTAGTTAGAGTATGGAATAGTCTTCCTGCCAGTGTAGCGCAAGCTAAAACCCTGGGTTCCTTTAAATCAGAGCTAGATAAGATTTTAACAACTCTGAGCTATTACTTAAGTTCTCCCCAAATGAGCTTGATGGGCCGAATGGCCTCCTCTCTTTTGTAAATTTCTTATGTTCTTATTAATAAGACCACAGTGCAACTTTTTGTTTGTCTGTCAATAATATACACATATTTTTTCCAAACTGCAGTCTGGTTCTTCCCTGTTTCTCATTAATGAAGGGTTTCTTCCTTGCTTTATGGGACTCCAGTCCTGCTTCTAGGAGCCTGATACGAACTGTCCTAGCTGTGCACTTCACACCTGCACTTAATGTTTCCCATCAAGGTCGCTTGATGTCATTCTCGGATTCATGAGAAATTGTTGGATAAGTTAACGGTCATTTCTGGCATTAGAAAGTCACTTCTGCCCTGTATTTGGCTGGTTTCTAGTCATTCCCAGTGTGTCCTATTTCATCTTATTATTGTGTATTGCTGTTTTAGAAATTTTGAATCTGGAAGCAACCTGCTGATCAGCATAGCCTTCTGCCAGCAGAACCATGATTAAACCAGGATTTAAAAATCCAGATTTGTTTAAAAATCTGGAGTGGTCTCCAAATCTGGAATTTTTTCCATGGTTGTGTATAGTGTTGATTTTTTTTTGTTCCTGATTTATATTGATTACACATTTTTGTCCCAGATTTATATTGATTTCACTTTCAGATTATTCCTGTTGAAGTAGCATGGTATTAATGCTGTGTATGTGCATGAAAAATGCATGTTGGGCACACAGGTACACTTGAGACATTTATGCTACTAAACACCTACGTAGTACAAGTAAAAGGGAGCAGGATGGAGGGAAAAGAAACAGGGAGATCAAGAGAAAACTGAAGTAAACAGTCTGTGGGATCTAGCACTTGCTTGAATGAGCTATAAAATCAAATGGACCGGTGCTGTTCAGAACAAAGGTTAATGATTATTGCGCTAGAAATTCATGTTAAAGGATTTAGGACCTACACATTAATGATTATTTTATTTTTGCTTGGATGAAGAGAAAGGGAATGAAATCTGGATTGCACTGATCTTTTTCATTTGCTCTCCCAGTAATCTTGACACTGGTGAAATGCTTTCTCTACATGATGGATCCCGCACTGTAATATTAGAAAGAAAGTTTGCTATATATGTGATATATGCTCCCTTTATTTCTCTTCTGTTATGACATTAAATAAATTACATTGTTATGTGACCAGGTCTCAAAGCACTTAAAACACATTAATTCACTTTCACAACAAAAGAGTACCTCAAACCAGATCATTCATCCTCAATGCCACGTTTTCTGTCCAATGGTCCCTGGGAGCATTGGATAGTATGCCAGAGGAAACAGGTTACCAGTAGGGGTTTGGAGCTACTGACACAGGAACCCAGACATGGAAACCAGAAATGCAAAAATGAGACCCTGACTCTGCAGCACACCAAAATTTCAGCTAACCAAGTTGACAAAACTAGAAGCAAGACCCAGCTAAAGTTAAGCAATACCTTCAGACCCTCAGTAGGTGGCTGGTTAACTGAAACCACAACGCTGGAAATGAGATGCCGGTTCTGAGAACCACGTGCTGAGAACCAAGCCGGTGACAAAACTCTGGCAACCCTGACGGAAACCTGGAGGATTTAATCCCACAATAACAGAGCCCAGACTTCATATCAAACCGAGCCTTACACACAGCAATGGCAATAAGACGCAGCAACTAATAGTGCTCAATGCTCTCTGATTTAAATCAGATTCAGAGCCAGCTACTCCTGGTTCAGAACAAGGTCACCAGCTGAATTCTACAATTAAACTTACAATTATCATGTCATAGATATGATATTATTTACACTGAATTAAGGTGACAGATCTCCTCCCTGGCTATGCTAAGGTTGCCACTTGCAATCTGAAGAAATAAGGGATGCCACCTCACCCCCAACTTGCCCTGGTAGTCTAACCTAGAATCACCCCAGCTATATAGCCAGTAACATTAATGTCATAATTTTGGAAGTGCTTTTGCATGCTGCATGGGGGTTTCAAGATCAGTCAGTCAGTCAGTCTGTCTTTCTGTCTATATAGGAACAAAAGGAATTTAATCATAGTATTTTTACTGATTTTATATAAAAGGTAAAGGAATTAAAATGAGGCTTTAGGTGAAATTAATTTAAAAGTGAAAAATATGCTACATTTATGGAATATTTAACATAAAGCTGCTTGATACAATTTCAAACACTGCTGTAATAGCACAAAGATCAAATGGAAAGACTTTCATTAATGCTAATACCTATTTTCTGGCTTGGGCCTAGAGACTTTTACAGGAGTAATACCCATTAATAATGCACTGGGTGTCATCATTAAGAGACCAAATGATTAAAATATGTATTCCTGCTTCAAACATTGCGTTTCTTTTTCATTTTGCAGGAAAAAAATAATTTAAGTATAATCATGCATGCTGACCATGTTCTGAAAATAGAAAAGTAACATGGCTGCCTCACCATCTTCTGACTACACTGATGGGACCAGTTAATTCTTCAAAAAATATTTGGTTTTTATGAGTTTTATTAGAACAAGTCCTTAACTATGAGCTTTGCCAGCACAGTGTAAAAATTGCTGCATTTAGAATTGTGATTGTTATTTTGGGGCCGGTAGCACTGATGTTTCATATCTCCTTGGCTAGAGATTTCAGTCTACTGTAGTTTCTGTCTGTGTGTAGTTTGCATGTTCTTTCCAAGTCCCTTGGGTTTTCTCACACAGCCCAAAGACAGGGAGGTAAGCTAAGCTGCATCTATAAATATTGTATAGTATGTGGATGTGCCTGTGTATCCCAGTGTACCCATGACCTATGGCCAATACTGCCTGAGTTAGGCACTGGGAAGCAATGGGAATTGATAAAACGGTGGTAGGATATAACCTCAGGCTTTTCATTCCCCCAGGTGTGGTGCTTCTGCCAGCATTCAGATAAAAAACACTTGACAGGCAAAACATTGTCCTCTTCCTCCATTTTTTTTACTAGATAACTTCATTGATTCATTGATATCTGTGAATGAACCACGATGGAGTAAGAGTAAAAACAGGAACATTTGGGTTATGTTCAGGGGAAAGGCATGTGGGGCAATGGTAAATAAGGGTGGGGGGGGGCATCCAAAGAGGAAAAAAGAAGGCTATTATTGACTTCTTTCTGCTAAGTGCACAAAATAAACACTATATTTCCTTAAGTCACCGTATACTGATGGCTATGATGTTTTGTTATGCGTAAATCATGAAAAGTTATAGTAAATTATATGCCACTGATGTATTACAATCTTTGACTAAAAACAAATCAGTAACACTTTACTTGTAGCTCTCATCCATAATGCATTTTAGACACATTCATAATGCATTACAAAGCATCTATAATGCAGTATTTTGGTCAGTATAAGAATTTACAAAGCATTGCAGCATCTTCACAGTCATAGGGTAATATAATGTTCATTGTAATACTTCATATAATACTTAATACTTCCAATGAAGTTCTCATCTGTAATGAATTATAGTGGTCAGTATAAGAATTAAGGATGCTTTGTAATGCATTAATGCATTATGAAGGTATCTATAATGCATTATGCTATATGTCTTAAGCATTATGGTTGTGTCTATAATAATGCATTATAGATGAGAGCTACTAGTAAAGTGTTACCAACAAATCAGCCACATATTACTTTTAATTAAATTTTATTACATTTTATTTTTCACATATACTTTAGTGTAATATGTACTCTTTCATTAAATATCTACCCGACACAGGTCAGGGCTCAGCTTCAAAACAACTCTATTCTGCAGTTTTCATGCTGGCTGAACTTCACATCTAAGGCACTAGGAGTCTGGGGCAGTGGTCTGAAACTGATTTTTATGCCTTTAACAGAAAGACAGATAATAAATAATATGAAACCAAAAGTAACAAGTTTCACTTTCCATACTGATAATGCTTTTGCATGCATAAGTAAACACAGGAGGACAAAATTTCGCCAACACTGGCAAGGAATATTGCTTTAAACTCTCAAGGACTCCTGTGGATAACAAAGTCATGTCTTATCAATCAATAAGTTACATGGAATTTCCATTTTATTTCATAGGAATAGCCATTTTTTGCAGTCGTCTGTATAAGGCTGCTTGCCCCACAGAAATCTATGAACCTGGTCTCCTTTGGGTCCACACTGTCTCTCACTCCAGGAGAAGAATTATCAAATTGGCACCAATGAGACTGACCTCACACACTCACTCTGCCATACCTGGTGCACCCAACTCACCTCCTACTGAGAGAGAAGTGGCCCCCAGACAAGCTCCTGCATACCTTCTGTTCATTAACCCATTCTTTTCATTTTTTCCCCTGTCCCAGCCCGCACAAAGTCCACACAGAATACAAGAATCATGTTTGGTGTCATATGGATGGATTCAGTGTGACTGGTAAAAATGTTCACCATGTTAAAACAGTATATCATATCATTGTAAAGATCAGGATCGATTGTTGGTTGTTTAAAGTTGGTAACATTGTGCTACTTAGCTGCCCTGCAGTCCCTGAATCAAGGTCAAACTCATTTTGCATTGGCAGGGTTGCCAGCTTTAGTCAGCTGGCTGGCGTGACATTTTCAGTTTCAGACAAGTCTGCACACTCATTTACATGTGTGCAACAGTCTTATTATCTTGCAAATAGTCTGTAGGGTCTGGAAACTACCCCAGTGCTTTTGATGCAGCTAATTTTAGGTTTATAATGGAATAATACAGATTTGCCATGAGATTTCTTGTGTGAGCATGAGAATCTGAAAGTGTGAGTGTTACAGTGGCAGGTCATGGTGCAGGCATAGAAAGGAACGTGATGATCCACTTGCAGCTCCAAGAGGCAACAGGGGTTTAGTGGGGAAACTAAAAATACAAAAGGAAACCAGACAGTGTAGCACAGAGTAACATTCACAGAGCAGCAGGACAGCACCTAATACAATGACTTACTGGAGAACAAATCAGGCACTTAAATACACAGAAAACTAGGGCAAACAAGGAACAGGTGTATGACCATCAATCAACAAACACTGGCACAAGGAAATGGGCAACAGGTGGAACTATTAACAACTAATGGGCACAGAAATTAGAGAACTTTGCAAATACCAAAAATAAGGAAACATTAACTGTGAATTAAACACTAGGAATAAAATGCAAGGAGAATCAAACAGAACCAGAAGGAGCAGAACACAAGCACAACTTAGGGCAAGAAAACTAATATGGAAAAGAAACACTGAAAAACATAATCCAAGAAATAAAAATAAACGGATGAGGTTGGCCTAAAGCCCACCTCAAACCCCTGACCAACAGTACATAGTTTGAGCCACACACTCAATCCACTGAGCTATATTGTACTGTTATGAATCCTTGACACACCTAATGAAAGATAGCTATGTTAGCTATAGCTAGATAGCTTCTGTTTTATAAGAATCAAAAATCCCGTAATCCAGTGATAAAGTAAATGCTTTGCCAATGTTATCTTATCACTCTCTTGCAGAACTTAGTCTAACCACATCTTTGCTACTTGACGTCAATTGGATTCCCATATGGCTAGTGTCAGTTCAGTCATCCCATTCTTCTCAACCTTGGGGCATTGTGCCCTGAATGGAAACAGCAGTATGTATCCATTGGAATACATACTGTTTTTTAGCTTTTTAGCAATATCATGTGATGCACACCTTCATTGTGGAATTAAACATGCTTTCAAGCTATCCGACTCCTGGATTTAGTAAATTATAAAGTGATCTATATTCCTTTAACACATCTGAGGCAACATGCCAAGAAAAGCCTGTACTGTTTCACAAAAATGTCTTTGAAGATTACAGAAACATAGGTAGATATTACCACAAAATTTGATGAATAGATTATACAGTGCAAAGGTCATTGTCCCGTCCCATTTGCTATTCAGCACTTTCATCAGGGACCTGTGTTAGTGCACCTGCCCCTTTTGCCCGAACAATTGAAAGTGCTCCCCTTTATAGGTCCTGATTGCCCTTTTTTGACCACCAGTGTTCACACAAAGGTAACCCCCCCCCCCCCCCCCCCCCCCCCCCCCCCCCCCCCCCCCCCCCCCCACACCTGGGGGGGCAAGGTTTATTTAGGCGGTGGGGGAAAATATGCAAAATGACAGGTAGTGAGTGACGAGGGGCTGTGGCGGCCATTTTGGTGGGAAGCACCTCTTCCCCCAGAGGTTCTTCAGGGTGGTCATCCTCCAAGCTGTCTGTTCACAGCACAGACATAGCAGAGACTGCTGACCTGCCATTACCATTCTCCTTGACCTTCCCATCATTGGCTTTGAGCTTTGCTGGGGGAGCCTATCCTGTCCCCAGTTTGGGCCATTATTAGCCACCAGCCGTGTCGTGTTGGCACTCCTTGGGGCTGACCGTGAGGAGACCATGGTTACCTTGTGGCTGTGTACTGCTGATCGCCCCCTGCTGGTGCATGGCAGATTCCCAGTGGAGGAACCTGTCAGAGCTCACATTCTCATATATTACTATAGAAAACATCTGTGCTTCTGCCCCACAACACAAGGTGCATGTTTAGCTATTAGCACATACACATTATAGAATTATTGCAGTGCTAGCATTTAGTGCATGCTTGTACCCTGGAGTACAGCTACAGATGGAACAGTGAGAACACATTGACTCCCCTGTGTGGTAAATCCTAGTCCCTGATCCTGGTTCCAGTCACACCAGTTCAGCTGAGCATTTACAGTAAATCAATTAGCTAATTAAAGTAACACTCTTCATCACATGATTTGGTTCTCTGGACACAATAAATCAACATAATTTTAATTACTAAATAGATCAATTCATTTTGATTAGAATATGAATTCAATTTGTTGCATGATCTAAATAATGTGATATAGTATGTGCTTCTATGAAGCCCACAGAGGACCCTGTTTCTCTGCTGCTCAGTGGGTAGCATAAACCCTCACGTCAGACTTTGCTTTATAGACTACAGTTCAGTATGTGACACTGTAATCCCCTCCAGGCTTGTTACCGATTAACGGGGCTCTGGAGTTTATGTGTGCCTGGGTTTTGGACTTCGCCACTTGCAGACTACGGCAGCACCCCCCCCCCCCATTCCGCTGAACCCCCACACACACAGTCATGGAACAGAGCTGCAGCAATCAGGAAGACACGGTGTTTTTTTTTCTCCCCCGGTCACCTGAGGAAGGTCCTGACGTAGCTGTCGGACCTCACTACCTGCTCCCAGTGGACGCATCACTTTGCAGAACGGGACCTTCCCAGCTTGGGAGCTCTGGCTGCCGAAGACATCATCACAGGACAGGCACAAAGGCACATATTAAAATTATGGGTTTAAACCCATCCCCCCCCCCCTCGAAATTTGTAAAATTGAAACGGACATATTTGAACCCCCCCTTGAAATTTGCTTTGACCCAGTGATCGGCGAATTTTACTGAAGGAACACAACTCACCCTCCTGATTGCCAAAAATCAAACAAACCCCCCCCCCCCCCTTGCGCAGATGCCATTATCCAGCATAGCCTCCGACCGACGGCACCGAACAGTCGGCAGTCAGACTACAGACTTCACTCAGTTTATACCTGTAAGTCATAAAGCTTTTCAGCACCTGCCAATTATAAGATACATGGCCAATGTGGATTAAACCGCTGGCCTTGTACACACTCTAATATCATGGCTCTTGTTTGCCTTTTGTTTTGTGATGAAATTCCTGTGCTATTTTGTGTTATTTATTGTCTGTGTTATGGCTACCATTCTCATTATTTTCTGATGCTGCTACTTCCTGTTATTGTTTGTTAAGGAACTGCAAGTAAACACCCTGCAAGTAAACATCTTACTGTACTAAGTACATATAGCAGCCAAAATTTGGCTTCAGTCATATTAACTAATTTATATGCTATGCAATTTAATGGTGCTTTATTTGCTGAAGAGCTAGAAACATAATTATTTATTGATTGAAATTTAATTAATAATCACTGTGTCATACATTCAAAAAATATTTTTCTAATATTTATATATAGTTGTATTTTAACATTACAATGATACCTAGCAGCAATTTAGGGTGGGAAAATAAAGCAAGTTTTCTGCTATGCATTTCAATTCAAATTGAATTCTTCAAATTAAAAAATTTAAATACATCATTCAGTAACGAGCTTGATTGTTCTTAATTAGTTAAGAGGTAATGTGGAATGAAGCACATTGGGTTTGGGGAAATGTTTGGGTTCAACAGAAATAAACTAATTTTTCTGACTTTTCTACTTACGGCATCTTCTCTCCGGGACTTTTTTCTCCAGCGAGACACAAACTCATCCCGCCATCCAGACCGTGACCGCCCAGGCGGGATCGACCTGCCATCCCAGATGGGGACACCTTGCCTCTCTATCGCTCTTTCTTCGGGAAGATGAAATGATCGCATCGCAGGGGTGACTTCCTCTGAAAGTGCCTGTCATACCAACCCCCCCCCTTCCATTTTTTGGGTCTTTTTCTGCTCCTTTGGGTTTCGAATGACTCATAAATACGCTCGGGTTATTGCAGGTTATATCACGCGAAGGTGGAAGTGCAGCTTTACTCCAGCTGTCTGTCTCACCCTCCACCGACATGTAAAAGGTCCACTGCAGCGATCAGAGCCATTTACATTCAAATTGCTGAATAAATGGCTGAATATTAGTAAAGCGATTAGCCGCCGTGGTTATTGGTATGAGCCGACTGAAGGAGCGTTTCAGTCACGGCAAATCTAGTTAACCCCCCGTAACCTGGGTCATATTTATTGGAGGTATTATGGGTAAGCCTAGATTCCTGAACTGGGAAAGTCACAGAATGTTGGAACTGGAAGTGAATGGTCAGGGATCTTCCGGGGATTGTGGGTAGGGTTGCCACCTTTGATTTGTGACATTTTTTTGTGGGTGGTGGAATTAATCCAGTTTTGCAAATATACTATGTTAATATAAACTCACTATTGCCTCTCTTACCTATATCTATCCTGGCGCAGTTGCACTCCCTCTCTATGTTAAATACACATGTTTTGCTTTAACTAGTAAATATGTAGTATCTAACTATAATTTATCATAAAACCTAATCCTAATATGTCCAAAGGTGCACTCCTTTCTTATCCTTTTCTTTATTTAACTAAAATTTTGGCTGGACACAAAACACAAGTGGCGGAGAAAGGGGGGGGGGGGGATTTCACAAAGCAGTATTTGTTAATTAGCCTGATAATTTAATCCAAATTAAAGGATTATCCAATAGGAAAGCTGCTTACCTCTCCTCCTATTGGACAGTTTTCATACTTGGCTGAAGTTATCCAGCTAACTGGAAAATTCTGCTTTGTACAATATCTCCCAAATATCTTTGTTTGTGTCTTATGCATTCAGAAAAGTTTTGTACATGGTAAATCGCTTCTTCTTTGTCACTGGTCGCTCGCCCGTCACTCCCCTAATTTCACAAAATGGAAAAAATAAATACAAAGTTACCTCTAACAATTTAAGTCATGGTGGGTCGTGGATGTGGATGCGTGTGGCAGTTGCTAGGTAACAAGGTAAGCTTGGTATTTCTGCAACCAATGAAATATAGGTATATATTTCACATGGCCAATCGTGCCATTTTAAACCATTTATGGACACAGGATTGGATATGTAAACATGAGCAGGAAGAAAAAAGAACAGCGGTTCACGGAAACCAAGTGAGGGTTTATTTGAAACTACAAAATTCTAAATTATATGTACATTTTCACGAAAATCTTGGACATTTGTGTGCCGGGAAAGAATAGACAGTTGCTCAAAAAAGAGAACAATCCCGGGAAAACCTGGACGGGTGGCAACCCAAATTGTGGGTAAAGGTCATTTTACACCTGACCCTTCTGCCTTGCGACTTTCCCCATCGTGGATTCCATATATCGTGGGGTTGCCATAAGAAATGAAAAGGGGATTTTTTGGGAGTTTTTCAAAAGCTGCAGACAGCCATATGTGGATCTGGGGGTGGCAAGGGGTGGCTGTGGCCCCCTCTGCAGTTTATATTAGTAGTAATAATAATAGTCTTCTCTCCAGTGAAATGTAAAATTGCAGTGGAATGACTGAGGGAACAAAGACATTCACCGGCTCCTACTTAGATCAAACTACAAGTTTATGTTTATATTTAGGGTTTATATCCTGTGACATCTCTTGTAATTGAAACTCACTATGAAAGGATGGTGTGTATTAATTAAATCATATAATATTATGTCTAATTTTATTGAGAAAATCACACCATACTTTCCAGACTAGATTTGAACCTATAAATCCCATTTGTTCTGTGCAGAAGGGGAAATTTCATCAGGGGTGCTACTCATACCCATAATGCACCACAGCAGGGAACATGCCAGCTCATTCTAAGACAGTGGGTTGTGCCAAAAGAGGAGCCTGGCTACTACAGTGAAGATGACTGCACAAAAGTCCTCCTTCCACAGTGGTCCAGTTATACGTTACCTCCGTATCTGGTATATTTAATAATGCCTGTTATATTTTACAGTTTTTAAGAGACGCTGCTTGTGAGGACTCATTTAAATCAATCCTCCAGGCTTAGGACACACTCAGTTTTATGTGGAGAGGATGAAACTGAAAAAAGGAGGGATGTTCGGCTGTTTCAGAGACTGTCTGCTTCTTTAAACTGGGGAATCTTCCGAGGCTACACCTTTAAAGTCAGCCCTGATAAAAATATCAAAGTGGACCATATACCAACTTTCTAAATGTCATTGTAGGGAGGCTTACACACTTAAACAGCTGCCTGGTGAACAGTAAGATGATGGTTGAAGGCAGTGAAACATCCCGTTTGGCACAGAGGCGGGCTGCTGTCTGATGCTGTCACCTTGTCACTGCTCAATCTGTAATATTATTGCTATTAAACCTGACTTTAATAGCATTGTTCCTGACTTGTTAAAATTATATATTTTATTTCCATGCACCCATTTTCAATGCAATGCATGTTTCTTCAAGGATATGTTCCCTAGAATTTGAAAAATTGTGTAAAACCGGAGGGGGTGTAGCCAAACCAGAGGAGGATGACGTCACATGACAAGTTCTCCTGTGTCCCCTTACACTGGTGATTTAAAGACTTCCCCAGCATTTCACTAAGCCCCTCCCCAAATAAAGCCCCCATCACTTCTTCCTGTCCCTGTCCCTGTGTCTTTTGCTTCCGTTATCCGTTCCAACCGGAGTTTCTCTTAGGCTACAATTTACTTCTTTCACACTGCAATTTAAGTTTTTTTTTTCAGATGTTTCGGAAATTTGAACAACCACAAAGTTATTTTAATCTCTCCATTAAACCCTTTAAACCTAGTTGAGTCACTAGGGAATCTGCATGCTGATGGCTCTTAGGATCAGTGTGGTCCACTTCTGGCACCCACTGTCCCTCTTACCTGCAATGGGGTGGGGGCAGGTGGTGGATCTGAGGGGGCATGTTTTCCGGGGGCAGGTGAGAAATGCTGTCAGGTTTCGACGATGTGCCCTTGTTTGGGGGAAGCATTGATGTAAAGGTTAAAGGTGGGAGGGGTCATGGAGCATGCTAAGCGGTGGGGGGGGTAGTGGACTTCGGATAGGAGATACATGGTTGTAATTGTGGAGTTCTCCAAGAGCATCTGGCAGCAGCGGGAACGCCAGTGGGAGGGCAGTGTGTTTCCATCTGACGGTACATTTGGACCTCCAGACCCACTGCTGGTCCTTCACCCCGGCCATTCCTGCATCTCCTCCCTCCCCTTGCTGAATCGCCATCAGTTCCGCCGCATGCTAATTAAGCTGCATGGGCCGCCCCTCCCACTCGTCACACGGATGCTCGTGGAGACAGGTCTTGGTGACACCGTCAGCTGCTGCTTCAGCATTGGCCTGGCTGGCCAGCATTAACAGCGGGGTCTGATAAGTGAGAGCAATCTGTCAGGTCAGATGATGGGGGCGGGCCTCCTAAATGGGTCACTGTCCCTTTAAGGGAGGGGGTGGGCAGGCCGATGCCCAGGCTCTTTGCTGAAAACACCAGCTTTCTCCAAACGCCCCCTATATGCCAGTCAAAATGGCCCGCTTTGTTATTTTTCTGTGCTGATTATTTTCCCTAGCCAAAGGGTGTGCGAGCTTGATCACTGCAGTAATAACACGATGACCTGTAATTCTAGCCAGAATTATGAGGTGTCTGTAACTGATGGGAGTTTGATCCATCGTGCTTTACTTTCCACATGACTTGACGAGGCTCAGGCACCAGCAGCATGTGTGTGAGCCGTGACCTCATGCATGGGATCATCGAAGCCCGTGAGCTTTTATCCGAACCCCACTCTGTGGATTCTAACTGGTTCTCCCATTCACCGGGCTATCGATAGCTGGCCTGGTTGCCGCCCACACTGGGGCTGAGCCACCCACGCTGGTTGGCTGGTTCAGGATGTAAAGGAAGCTCCGGGCAACAGGGCAATGAAACTTAAATGGCGTTTCCCATGTGAGCCAAATAGTTATGAAAATTAGCTTTTCCCAAGCAGTACTGTCTCGTTCGCATGTTTCCAGGAGATCTGTCTTCCTCCTGAGCTGTGCTCTCAGTTATGTTTTACAGAGTGAGATTGTTCAGTGAATAGTACTGTAGCTGCACACCTCTAGTGTTGTGGTTCAAATCCCCCCTCTTTTCAGTGTGTGTGTGTTTTATGTTCTTCCTGTGTCACATAGATTTCCTCTGGGTCCGTGGGTTTTCTCCCTCAGTCTGAAGCCCTGCAGTTAGGCTACTTGGTATATATGAATTGCAGGTGGAACGGTTACCCTGGTGTGCCTGTGGTCCAGTGCAGGATAAGGAACTGGAAAATGGATGGATGGAATTTAGAGACTCTTTTCTGACAACTGTAAACCCTGAGATAGATGGGCATCAGATATTGGCTAAGTATGATATCATTTGCCGAAAAAGGAAAACAAATCCGACTGGAAGTGTAAACAGAATCTTTGCTGAACTTTGACGAGTCCGGATTACCTTGAGAGGCAGGAGAGGTGGGGGACCGGAGGGAGGAATTAAGAGAAAAAAAATCAATCCTTTGGATTTCTGAGACTCACAGCAGCAGCACTGCTGTCCTCTGGGGGCCTCTGTCTTTGCATCAGCCCCCCTCCCTAGGCAGGGGACCCCCTGCAGCAGCCTGACAGCGGCCTTGCTCCTCCCTTAAAGATGACTCCTCCAGCTGTCTGCAGCATTGAATGTCCTGGGGAACGGTGAATATGCCAAGGTTCCGGTGGATTATCTGTGCCTTACATCCTGGGAACCTGAACTCATTAATTTCCCGCTTCCTATTTCAAACCTTTGCATCACTGTGGCTTAGTTAGTTAGCACCCCTTCATTGTATACCTGGTCACTGCTGAGGTCCGGTGGGAGTGGCAAGGCCGGCGCAACGGGTGCGATAATGGTAGCCAGGAGGCTAATGCAGTACATTCTTATGCAGCCTTATCAGTACAATTACACAAACATCCCAATTTGTGCCACTTCACAAAGAACATGCCACAGAACCTCCTGTACATGTTGTACAGGTTCTAGAGTGCTCTAGAACAACACAGCTCAATTAAGCTGGCATCCCCACAGTGGTTCCATCACACTTGATCCCACTTTGAATCCCAGAGAAGCAAAGCATGCTGGGATCATGCTGTCCCCCAGCTCAGAGCCACTTATATTTTGTCTGGAGATTGTGGTCTGACACCGGTGGGCAAACCTTCTTCAAGAAAATAGACTCATCTGACCCTGATGGTTCATTTTATATGAAAAATCTCTATGCCACTGGAATGGTGAAAGATATAATGTTGCGATCTTAATGTCTCTTAAAGTCGACTTCAGCGGCATTTTAAATCCCCCTTGGACCAAATACTGCCTTTTTGTTGTCAATTGTTTGTGTGCTTTTGATCGTAAACATTAAGTTATCAGTGGTTTTAAATTCATAAGTGCTGCATGTATATGATTTAATAAATACATTTTGATATTTGCTAGATGAAATGGACTGAAGATGACATTTTAATGCAACAATTTTCTCATCCAGTGTCTTGCACGAAGAGAACAAGACAATAGTTGGCAGGAGTAAAGACAGATGGGGCGATATATTCGCTTCTCTTTCCTCTTTCTTCTGAGTCGCACATTGTGTAACATCATCAGAGCGTGGTCACGCGCCGCAGCATTATCGAAATGCAGAGGGAATGTTAAATTGCGAACGCACTCCAGAGCAAGGCCAGCCGCCAGAAGGGGGCTCTGTTAGTCAATGAACAGACGCTCGTGCAGCGAGGAACATGGTCCCCGCACGTGCCATGTTATCGGCTTAATCATTAACCCTGATCTCCTCTGAGTCCCGTCACTGGCTCTCGCCGAAGCTGGGAAAGGGGTCTTCTTAACAAGAAAGAATGATCACTTTCCGATGGAGAATCTGGTCACTTTCCGATGAAGACTCTGGTCCCACACGTGTGCACACACACACACACACACACACACACACATACACACACGCGTGCACACACACACATACACACACGCGCGCGCAGACACACATACACACACGCGCACACACACACACACACACACACACACACACACACACACAGTCGTGTAATCATATCTTTTTGGGGACCGCTCATTCTTTTCTATGGGAAAAATGCTAATGCTAACTATGACAGCCTTAACCCCTACCCAGCCCTAACCATAACCATAAGTAACCAAAGAAAATGCAAGACTTCTGATGTTTTTAGTTTTTTTATTGCAGTTTTTATAAAATTGAGGTTATTCGTGTAGGGACTGAAAAATAGTCCCCACAATGTCAAAATAACAGGCTTTTATAACATTATGGGTACATTTGGTCCCCACAATGTAATGTATATCTGGACCAGATGTACACGCGCACACACACATATACACACACACGGGAACACACAAAGAGTATTATTTGTAGAGGTTGTACACACACACACACACGGGAACACACAAAGAGTGTTATTTGTAGAGGTTTTACACACACATACACATGGGAACACACAAAGAGTGTTATTTGTAGATGTTGTACACACACATACACATGGGAACACACAAAGAGTATTATTTGTAGAGGTACACACACACGCACGGGAACGCACAAAGAGTGTTATTTGTAGAGGTTGTACACACACACGCACGGGAACGCACAAAGAGTGTTATTTGTAGAGGTTGTACACACACACACAGGAACGCACAGAGTGTTATTTGTAGAGGTTGTACACACACACAAACAGGAACACACAAAGAGTGTTATTTGTAGATGTTGTACAAATTAAGCAAATCCTTAATGGTGCCACCGGTCATGTCTCTCTGTAAATGTAGGCTATTCCTATTTGATAATCCTGGAATTACCCTGTAACAGAAGTGACTGCTGAACAGAGTGGAAAGATAACTGTGTAAGTCCAGCTGTCAAGTTTTCTGCACCATTGCATGGATGTGAGGGGGCTTGTTGGTCACTTTGTACTGCTGCTTGGCTGATTGGCTCCATCAGATTTGTTGTTTTTCTAAAATGTGTATCCCAGTATGTCACCTGGTATTGGCTGTGGTGTGCTAGGTACTACAGAGTCAGCACTGCGAGGACACCAGTGTCTATGGTGTGTAGACTTCTGTGTCAGTAGTGCAGGAAATTGCTGTCAGTACTGTGAGGACACTACAATCAGCATCTAGGTCTATGTTGTAAGGACGTGTATCAGTAGTGTCACACCATTGGAGTCCTTACTGTGAGACAATGGTGTAGGGGCCAACATGTCAGTAATGTAAAGACCATGCAGTTAGTTCTGTGAGGACACTAGAATTAGTGATGTACTTTGTCAGTAGTGTAAGGATTTCAGAGTCTGTAGTATGAAGATATCATAGTGTATAGTGTAAGGACCTCAGAGTATGTAGTGTAAGGACCTGGTAGTCAGTAGTGTAAGGATGTCAGAGTCCGTAGTATGAAGATATCATAGTCTATAGTGTAAGGACCTCAGAGTCGGTAGTGTAAGGACCCGGTAGTCAGAAGTGAAAAGATATCAGAGTCCGTAGTGTAAGGATGTCAGAGTCTATGGTGTGACAACCTCAGAGTCTGTTTTTCTTTCCTTTCTCAGCTATAACCCTCCTGGTCACTAGAAGGAAGTAAAATGAAGAGTCACATCCGCAGGGATATTCATTAAAAAGCTGTAGGTCATTAGCTGTATAGTGTTTCGCTCTCATTTTTAATTAAACTTTTGTTTAATTAAACCTATTTTGCTTTGTCAAACATCACCCTGTTTTACCTTGTCAAACATCACAGAGTCAGATTTAAAGGTCACTACCTATGTGTTGAAAATTAATAATAGTAGTTATTTCTTTATATTTCAACACCTCCTGGTGGCAATATTCATTACTGGTTAATGCACTAAAATTTTCCTCACTAGCAGCTGAAAAACGAGTTAAAAGATGAGTCACAGGCGTCTACCATGGCTGTCACCTACCCGACATGCTCAGGAGTCTGGCCCGCTCTTTGAAGATCGATTGCTAGCTCGCAAATTAGTTGTTGGCATTTGGTGGTATTTTGTGGTTGCGATATTCGTGGACACATGTGGCATTTGAGAGGTTCCTTTGGGTTTTGGTTTGTTATCATTCACCTGTGCAAATGACGGATTGCAAAGGGGAATGTTGGAGTCAAACCCGTCAATGGTGCTTGAACAATATTCAGACCTACGTAAACGCCAGAAACGTGAACTTAAAAAGACAGTGGACTGTAGAGCAGATGACCTGAGAAATGCCTGTACAGATAAACTGGTGAGTGAGAAATGTGATTTTATGTGGCTGTCGTTATAAAACCTTCAGACAGTCCTACAATACACGTGCTTCCCTGTAGCATCATTGTGCTTGGTGAGGCCAAATCTTTCAGTGAAGAAGACATCTTGTGTTAATATGCCTGGCAAAATCTCAATCAACTTGACCGCAATGCCAAGAAGTAGTACTGGCTTCCAGGTTACAGTGAGCAGCAAGAAAGTCAGCAGATACAGGTATTAAACTCATCTACCTCATTTTTCAAAAGTTTAACAGATTTCAGCGTTTTTGCAAAGTTAATTAAATAGGTACAACAGCAGCTATCTGTGTGGTAACATGAGTGACATAGTACACCCAAGCAATATAGAATAAGAAAAATCACATTGCCAGTGGGCTTCTGAGTTTGCTGTCCACACAGTGGAAGAGTGATTTGTATATATTTTTGAACTGAATGGTGGGGGGGCACAGTGGGCGGTGCTGTTGCTTGGGGGTCCATCCTGCCTCATCTGTGTGTCCCTTTCCAAAAACATACAGTTAGGACAATTGGTTTTGCCCATAGTGTATGCATGTGCTCTGTGATGGACCAGCTTGTCATGCAGAGTGCTCTTACGGTATATCAGGGCTTTGCCCTTTGGGTATATCAGCGTTTTGCTCTTTGGGTATATGAGGACTTTGCTTTTTGGGTATATGAGGACTTTGGTCTTTGGGTATATGAGGACTTTGGTCTTTGGGTATGACAGGACATTGCTGTTTGGGTATATCAGGGCTTTGCTCTTGCAGTATATCAGGGCATTGCTCTTTGGGTATATCAGGGCTTTGCTCTTGCAGTATATCAGGGCTTTGCTCTTTGGGTATATCAGGGCTTTGCTCTTGCAGTATATCAGGGCTTTTCTCTTTGGGTATATCAGGGCTTTGCTCTTTGGGTATATCAGGGCTTTACTGTTGAGGTATATCAGGATTTTAGTCTTTGCTTATATCAGGACTTTGCTGTGTGGGTATGCTTTAGCAACCTCTTTGTAACATATTGTTTGTTTACCCCATACTGAGCAATCGTTGCTTTGTTATTCTGTTCTTGTGTACCACTCTACCCTGATTTATTGGCTTTTGCTGTTTGTCTCCTATTTTGGATTTTCTGTTTGTCTCTGCATTGCCCTTGCATGACCTGCAAAATACTGCTTGAGTTCTGACTACTGATCTTGAACCTGGACTGGAAGTAAGCCTGGTGCATCTTGCGTATTTGTGTTGTCTTCTCATAGTGGTATAATGAGTTGTTTACCACCAGTCACACAGCAGGCCCCCCAAGGTTTGGAGGCCCCCGATAGCCATAAACAGTCCGCTGGGTTGGGGGGTGACGTGACTTTTAACTGGGCCCCAGAAACAAATAACCTGCCCCCTCAGCTTTCTAAAGACGCCGAACCATGCACCGACTGTCATTTTGAGCCTGATCCATCTATTTTGAGGTTAGGTATTTTAAGGATGAGGAAATAGAGCGATCAGTCATTTCTTATGGCTCCCCTGACAGGGCTCCCCCAATTCTGGCAGAATAAATTTCCATGACTTTTCCAAAACTTTTCCAGTACCATAAGAAAATTTTCCAAAACCCACAAGTTTGCGTTGATTTGATGATCATGCAGTTTCAAATAGTAATACAACAATTTTTGGTACGATAATAGCCAATCTGCTTACCAAATAAACACAGACGGTGGACAACTTTCGCCAATGTGCAAATAGGGTTCAATTATTAAGAAAATTTATCCCAATATTAAAGTAACTATACATACCTTATGATTGGTAGAGGCAAACGGAGTCAAAAACAGGAAACTGTGATCAATAAAATTCAAATACGTGCAAAAAATAAAATATTAAAACAATAAAAACTGGAATAGCGAGCAAAAAAGCAGCAATCTCAAATACGCGAAATCTGCATGGTAAAAGTTCCGGAAACTGATGTTTACCAAGGTAGTTAACTATTGACTTCCGCTCGTACATTTCAAAATACCGGACTGCATGAAGCGGGAAACAAAAACGAACAAGGCTAGTTTCCAAAACTTTTCCAAAACTTTTCCTCTCTATCCAAGAATTCCAAAACTTATCCAGGGCCTGGAAAAATTATTTCAAAATTCCAAAACTTTTCCAGGTTTTCCATGACCACGGGTACCCTGCCCTAATCAGCATATCTCATGGTCTTATGGGACAACTTTGTTGTGAAAGGCGCTATATAAAAATAAATTGAATTGAATTTACATCAGGCTCTCTCTATATTTCTGCGTCTGCATTCCTGTGTCTCCATGCTGGTGTGGGGGTAAATGCCACATGGTGAATCTGACCAATGGCAGCGGCTCCAGGCTGCTTAACATCTAGCCCGGCTGGCTTGTGAACACATGGCTATCCCTTTGGCTGTGACCCAGGGCTGATTCTAGGATTTTTTTAAGGTGAGGAGCATGAGAGGGACCATCATACAGAGGAACCAAACTAATCATTAGCCAATGATGTATTTTGAATTAGTGAGTGACAGGGGAGGTCACACTTATGGGGTGGGCATACTTATTGCCCCCTGGCTGGGCGCCTGTACATTGGGGTTTACCGCGGTGGACGAGAGGGTAGCCTC
>JAODKC010000137.1:24241307-24253028 GCA_026777985.1 Mormyrops attenuatus | reverse complement strand
CGCGTAGAGCACCAAGTCAGCCCAAGGCAGGAGAGAAAAAAAAGAGACGAGCAATCTGACACCGCAAGGTTGTAAACATAATTGGCATTTCGTGATACAGTCATTTTGTAATGGGGCGGGGGGGGGCTCAAAATAAAATTCTGCGTAGGGCCCCAATTTGGCCAGGGGCGGCACTGTTCATCCCCATTTGTATCGGAATTTCTTTTTACCGACCTGGTGTCAGGTGACAGAAACACTGATTTTCGCATCTGTAGCTAATTATCGATTTGAAATGAGATGATTAAACATAGACCACTTAGCACAAAGATCCATGAATCATGTGGAAATAATGGCAGTGTTTGGCCATTTTAATGGAAACTCCTTCATATTGTGTTTAAACACGTGATTTAAGTAATTAACTGATACTTTCTGTCCTAAGCATCTTAAAGCTTTCGCCCTTTTATACAGCTAAATTGTAAACCAGATCGTTTCAGGTTAAGAACATTACTACATCAAGACCTCCTGGGACTCACACTAGCAACCTTCAGTTCAGGCTTCAAGCCCATCTCCTTCATCAAACAGCAGCGGTGAACCAAAGAATTTTCAACTGTATGTATGTATCCAGCCTTTTATCTCCCAGTTCCCAGTGCACCCAACTGCAGCACGACCCGACCTATTTCCATGTTTCTTAACAACAGAGAAGAACAACTTACAAAACAGCGACTAACCATTACTAACTTTACCAAACGCTTTGAGGTAACGTGATGCTGTGAAAATGCGCTATACAAATAAAATTGAAATGAATTGAATTTAAATAAGCAAGTGGACTCTTAATTCTGAGCACGGGATGTGTTTTAACTCACGGGGTTTCACAATGATGGGGAGCATGGGTCTTTAATGTAAATATTTCTGAATTTCACGTACAAAAAATTTCACATTTTAGTGACAGGCGATGTGTTTGCACCTTACGCACCATGTATGGCTACAGCACTGTCACAAGGCCCCCTTCTGCCCTTTATCATTCATCAGAAAATTCCAGAGGGGACAACACAGCTGTGTCTTTTCCTATCGTATTATCCCCTCGCAACAGGTCCAATTCTGTTAGACCAGTCACTCTTTCAAAGAACAACTTGAATTACCGATGGCAACCAGCAGCTCGTGGGCACCTGATAGGCTGATGGCACCACAGGACAGCAGGCAACTCTGATAATTATTGGCTGATTATTTCCCTACTCTCTCTCTTCCTGTGAGTCATCGATGCCAAGGGCTGATTGGATTTGATCTACGAATGGGACTGCCTGCAGGAAAAACACCTATGTTAAGTCAATTGGGAGGCCCCTGATTACAAGATATTTTTTCATGCAGAGCAACCTGATGCACAGACAAAACAGTGGTAATACAATGGAAAACATTCAAATACCCTGGAAGAAAATTATTAGCAATTTGGTAATAAAACCCTCAGAAGGGTACGGAGTATAAACAGACTGGATTATACCCAAAATAGGCTGAAAGAAGCTCAGTGTTTAGCGACAGTAATAATAAATGAAGTATCTAAGTGTATGCGTATAATCAATAATTTGCGAGAGTAATTGTCAAATATAATGGAATGTCGACATGCCTTCTGTTTTGTTGTCATTGATTATTAATGTCTTGGAGAAGACTGTTTCTTATAAACCAGACTCTGCTCACTTGTGAGGGAGCCGGAAAAGATATCATCAGAGAACAAGGTGGAGTCAAAATACGGAGTCACCGATAAGTCAAGGTGTTTTTTCCAAAATTTGTTATGACTCGTTTTTGTAAACTAGGGCATCAGCTTGAGAGGGGATGCCTGTTCGTCTGTCAGATCTCATAGCCCTGTACCCTGTGATATTTTCCCTTTATTCTGCTCACATTACGGCTCTGTATACTTGTACATCGGATTATTTTGTGTATTTCACGCTTTTGCGGATAAACCTGCCATCGCTCTGAAAGTTCCTCTTCGCTGCCCCTCCTCGGTCAGACCTTGTCACAATAACCTCGTTACTCGCTATCGGATCCCATCGGCTGCGGGTGAGGGGTGGGCGTGCCGCCGTCTTGCAGGTTATTTTTGTCTGGAGCGGAGCAGTGAGATCGCATGGCCTTCTTTTCTGAGCCGCGGACCTCCACTGAGGCTTCACCCCCTTTATCTCGGGTCGGTATCTCTGGCGCTCACCTGCCTCTGACACACATGGTGGGCCCGAAAGGATTCCACCAGACGGAGCCAACGAATAATGAAATTTCCGATTAATCGGGGGGCTGAATGAGGCCTGGAGCTGCTTTGCGTCCATTCATAACTTCTCCCTCATAAACTTTCCCTCACAGATTTTGCTGTGCGGTATTCTCAAACATCACACAAACTACTGAACCAGGGTAATTTAATGTAAAATTATTTTAACAATAATAATAATAAAATTGATGCATCAGAATATATTAAATAATCAAAGAAATAAATCCATAATTTTCTTATCAGTGTGACAGTACCTGGTAGCGTCACTGAATTCCAAGAACCTATTACCTACTAAAGAAGCTATTATCCAATGTTCTAGGACCAAGAAGTCTTCGGAAACTGAGGATTACGGTCAGATTTTCCCTTTTATAGTAAATATTAAAGGCACATCATACAAATGTCTAACACAAAGATTTTTTTTTTCGTAGACAGAAAAAGCAGCCAGGAGACAAATGAAAACATTGAAATGTCACTTTTGTTTGGAGGTTGTTTATGTATAATGTGCCCTCAGACTATTTTTGCCTGAATAAAACCTGCTTTAATAGACAGTTGTACTGCCATTCTTTCACATGCTGCCATCGTCACATAATTACAAATTGTTAAGATAATCAAATATATTTACACAGTCCAGATGTATAAATACAATCGTGAACAAATTCTTGAGTCTCATAGAGACGGCAAACGACCTTCAGGCATGTCTGAATACAGATGACTCTTATGTGCTCTGTCCTGCTGAATATCTTGCCTCTTCAGATCTTCATGAAGTCCGGTATTTTGAGTAAAACCTGCTTTAATCGTAATTCCCAGTTTTGTGCTTAATATGTTTGAATGGTATGTTTATATCCTAAGCGGCCAATAACTCCTAACTCCTCATTAATGCTTGCATATGTTAGCGGTGTTAAAATGTGCTTCTGGAATGATAATGACATTGGACAAAGGAGCTGGTGTGATTCACTTATTACTGGTCCATCTCAATTCAATTCACCCACTCAGACGATCACTATGACTTCTCATTCTTGCTCCCGCGTTGCTCTTGTGTCATGCAATTAATCTGAAATTGTAAGCTTGCCCAGGACATTTACAAACATGCGAGTGCACGTCCACCAGAGCCACACGATGTGTGTGTGAGCGGAATGCATGAACTCGGGGGTACGAGAGAAACAGGGGCATGGATAAGTATAGGAGACCCAGGGGACTGCAGGAAAAATTCAACTAAATTTGAGGCGAAGTTGATGGATCAGTTGCCACCATCAATCACCGCTGGCAGCCGTCACCGGGTAACGGGAGCGAGGTGCAGTGAAGTTTACTGGCGTGACGTGCGGTTGATGGGTGACCAGACCAGCAGACCCTTGTTTGGGATTAAGGTTTGGCACCACACTGTGCTGCTGGTAAACATAAATAAAAATGCCAGTTTTTGTGTGTCCTCTGTCATCTCTTTGCATTATGTCCAGATGCATGTACAAAGTTAGCCATTACCAAAGCTGTATGCATGGGAATTTACATGAATACAGTGCATTTAGCCACAGATCGAACTCTCAGGTACAAGTAATAGACAGCCATAGTGGCATTTATTGTGATTTTTATTGCATTTTATCTTATTCAGGTCTAGGATTTGAAATAGACCCTGAAACGACAGCAAGTCTGTAATACAGGCTCTAAAAATATGCAGTTGATACCTTCTCACCATGAAATGCAGGCACTATACACGCCAGGCCGTGACACACACACCCGTCTCGCTCCTCCTGCCAAAATAATTCCGACTAACCAAGAGCAAATGTCACCGCAGAAGCGGCTCCCTGTCCGGCCTGGCCTGCTCATTTGCCACCAATGCAGTCACGGCGGCATCAGTTTCATCACCAGCGGCCCTTTCCATGAGGCTGGGCCCGCTGCTGATTAAAACAACCTTATATCTATGGGATATTAAATTCTTTTATCGGATTCAGATCTGCGGGGCATTCTGGTCATATGCCGTTTCCGGTTATGGAGAGTGCCTCGTTGTGATGGGCCAGGCTGAGCTCATTGCTACCACACGCAGTGGCCCCTCCCAGTACGTGCCTGCTCCTCCCAGTATGTGCCTGCACATCCTGTCAGCTATCCTGCCTGCAGAAGCAGGTACGGCTTGTACCTCTCCTTCTCGTGGTCTTCATGTGAGAACATTGCCCCCAAGCTTGGAAGCCCCAAAGTAACCACGAAAAAATGGTAACAAGGATTCCTCCTCACTCTGCATGCTCCTCCTCACCTCATTTTTTGTCCTTCTCCCTGTCCTCCGACTTTAATAAACCCATTTGCGTCTCACCGGTGCCTCCCTGAGCTGCTAAAGGCCAGTAGGGCGGCCTTTCCCTTCCAGGAGCGGCAAAATGGCTGCCTGCCAGTTATCCTTAAATGGCCTCTCTCTCCCTCTCTCACCCTCCCTCTCTCTCTGTCCCTCACTTTCCCTCTCTGTCCCTCACTTTCCCTCTCTCTCTCCCTTTCCCTCTCTCCCTCTCTGTCCCTCACTTTCCCTCTCTCTCTCCCTCTCTCTCCCTCACTTTCCCTCTCTCCCCCTCACTTTCCCTCTCTCACTTTCCCCCCCTCTCTCTCTCTCTTTGACGGAGCAGAATCCGCTGATCGCATATTCATCCAATCAGCCCTTCGTGTTTGTTTAACATACATGCATTTGGACAATTAATTAGCAAAGTGTCCTTAATCAGGCAGTTTGTTTATTAGGAAACTTCACAGGAACCCAGGAGTAATTGGCTCACGTTGCGTCAGATTGAATTATATGTCACATTACTGTGCGTCCAACATTTACGGTTGACTGGAAGCTCATTTTCTCGAAGAATATGATTTCATTTCCTGTCTCGACTCAATTGTTATAACAAGGCACAGAATTTATTTTGTATATATTGTATCAAGTACTCATGATGACCCTCTACTAGATACGGGCCATGGAAGATGGATGGATTGATATATGTACATGGAAATATTTCATATAACTGTAATAATACTAATAAAATCCTTATCATACTGTACATTTTTACACAGTATTTCCACTCTATTATCATCCCATATAATTGATTAAGACATTATTATTATTGTTGTTTTTGGCAGGGCGGCTTTAATGCACGGGTTTACCCGGGCTGAAGCCAAGGGGGCTCAGCTAACCCTGTCTAATAACATTTTAAACCCCTGATCCCCAAGACAACAACTTGTACAGTCGCTACCCCCCACCCATCATCATCTGCACCAGGGCTATTCAAATCACGGTCCTCAAGGGTTGAGCCCTACTGGTTTCCAGCCTTCTTTTACCTGTGAGCCAGGTGTGAAGCCTGTGGCCAATCAGAATCAGTAATATTTAAACTAACTACCTGGGAGAACTGAAAACAAGGCCTGGATTTGGAATCGAGGGACAGATTTAACGACCCCTGATCAACACCACCATAGGAAAAAGCAAGGGACCTTCTGACACCTGAAGTAGCCCAGGTGCCCCAGACCATATAAATGTGCCTCTACAGATAGCAGGTCTGCGGGCTTCGCACTTCCAGCCTTGAAGGTTTGATTCCTGCCCAGACTGGGTGCAGTTTCCACGGTCTCTTCCTGTTTGTTTGGGTTTCTTACTGTTACACTGAAAACTGTTCAGCTCAACAACATACATGTATTTGTGAAAAAATAATGCAGCAAATACTGTGAGCTAGGTGAGAACCAGGACTGACTGTGGGGACATGGAGACCATTAGCCAGGAGTCACAAAGAGCTCTGCTGATGGGGCATGTAGGGAGAGGCAGGCACAAACAGGGGTTCGAGGGGTTGCATCCCTCTAAAAACATAAATGGATGATGTGCGCCACAAAGAGCACACAGGCTGCTCTAAACACCATGCCAACTCAGCCTTATGGAAACCCCACTAACTACGCAAAAGAAAGTATTTTTCTAGCATATTTCATTTGTAGATTCACCAGCCTCCTCATTAGATTCTTCTGTGTCATTATTTTAATGCTTATCGGGTATTAGACTAGCATTTGTGTCTGGAAATGAGAACCAGAATCTAACATTTTTATAAAATGTCACTTTTATAAACCTTAGCTGGGAGGCACAGTCGTGATTAACCACGGTGAGCTTTGCGTCAAGGCTACACTGTTCCATTAAATGTTATTTTCCCTTGCACCTGCCCCGCGTTGACGCACGCGGCCGTGGAAACAATGTGGTGTTTTGATGCGACATCGTTTTTGTGTGTCTGTATTTTAAGGCACCGTCAATCTTCCGGACACCCAGTCATAAACAGCGCAGTTTTCAAGAACGTACACGGGTACGTGTGGAATGCCTGTCCATTTTTGCCCTGATTTGAATCCGTTTTTGTAGCAGGCGTATACATGAAAATAAAAAACGCCTTTGATATGTGAAAACGATGCTGCTCCATAATGCATGAGAAGCTTGTGTCTCATACGTGACCGACTGCAGTCACACATCCTCTCACAAATTAAGTCAACACTCTTCAATAATTTAACACAGTGCGAATGCACCTTGCCAAACTATTTGATGTGACAGGGAGTATGACTTTATAAAACGATATCTTCAAGTCAAAAGCAATAGCTGTCCCATTACTTGCTTTTCAAAAAAGCTCTGTCCCTAAACAGGGCATGATCAATATTTATGAATGAATTCTCCAAGCAAGGACTGTAACCTGTCTACGCCTGACAAGCCCAGTCTGGAAACATTGTATTGAATATCGCAGTCTACCTCCTCTCCACACCATATATGTGGAGAACTGACATTGAAACCAGATGAAGGGTCTCAAAAACAGTTCGCTTTCAATTCTGTCTCCTAGAAGTTGAGGGACGTTTGATGGTTTCCATGAATGACCTTGACTCAGGTGGCTCTGTTGGAAGATCGGATTAGAAACTAGTGTGAGAGGGTTCTCTGTAGTTAAATATCTGTATGTGTAAAAAGATGGAGCTCAGGTCATGTGACCTCTATCCAAACACTGATTGGTGGCTGCCTCCTGCTGGGTCCGTGAGCGGTCATCTCTCACCAGAGGATCCCAGGATGCTTTGCCAGCCAAAGGTTTTCAGAGGGTAATTGAAGATGTGCTGTCTTCTGAAAGGCAGCGGGAGATGAACATGTAGGGTGATGTGGAAAAAGAGGGGATATGGGAAGTGAATTAAACTGTCTATTTCACAGACCTACAGACAACTCTCCCTATATAAAGACAAGCCCATGTATACAAGCAGACACGTGCAGACACATTAATATACAGTATATCAAATATTCAAATAAAGATAATCCCTCCTAAGCATTTATTTTAATTATTTCCTTTGATAATCAATATATACACAGCAGCTATGAGTAAAAACACATGGAAAAGTACAGAAAAGGAGTGGTCACCCATCCATCTTCCAACTGTTTACAGGATTGGGGGTGGTTATTAATAATATAGATATGTTTTGATGTATTATTCAACGTTTGAGGGATTATGGGGACAGCTAGCTGAGTAAATCTCTCACAATACTGGGTTTGTAGGTTTTGGGACGTTCGTTTTGATTTCGGGCCTGGTGACACGATTTCCTGCTCAGCACGTTCATGCATATTAATTAGCCAAGTAACTATTAAAGTGACAGTCCCTCAGCATGAACTAGCATGTACCCCCAGTCCCAGTCTATATGGCTCTGAGGGGTTTAACGAAGCAAAAACTACCTCAGGGGAGGGGCTAGCTTGAGGAGGGGTAGATCCCTGTTCACCAGTCTGCCATTCATATTCATGACCATCTGAGGCCTATATAAATCCCTACTGTAACTGTGACTCTCTCTGGCTGTTACAGTTACATAGGATCAAGAAAATCCAAAGTGGGGTCCTTACTGGCTGCCCTACTGTAATCCCATCATGGTGGCAGATTACAGTTACGGTCTTGCTTTGTTACATCCCAATAAGTAGCTTGCCTTTCCTATTTCATTTCGCCTCGAATTGAAAAACAAAGGGGATTGATTTCTGTCATGCTTTCGCTCTCGGCGCACAGAGCGTCTACAATAGCATTCTGCTGCAGGGAGGGCTGAGACGGCATTAATCAAAGATAGACGTAATGCCTTATTCTCTTTGAAATAATGGAGGGTTACGGTAGGGAAAAAAAGCAAGAGTGTTGATTTCGTAACGTGTTCCCAACTTCACATGTGCCCGGGATTCTGATGTGCTGGGAAGGGGATCGGTTCCCCCCGGTGTAGCGATTGTTAGTCATTCCCGTTTTAAGCTCATTTTTGGAATCACTGTGTATCGGGGAGACACGTGGGCATTCCTTATTGACAGAGAAAACCCTGTTAAAAGTGAGAGGAAAGGATGCAATGACGAGGCCCGCTGTGACTGTATCCCCGCTGTTTGTTCACAGTGAATCTCCCCTCCCAGCAAACTCCAAAACCAACATGGGAAGCTGACTGGAGGATTGTGACGCCAGTCAAAGAGACTTCCTAAGAAACCCCGATTTGGCACATGGGGGACGGTAGGTAGCCCCAAATGGAAGAGGAAAACCACATCTGGTGGACAGATTCCTTCTCCACCTTGGAGAAACGCCTCAACACTCATCTGTTCCAGTCCCTCTACTAGCCTGACGCCGCTCTGCGCTCCCTGAATGTACTTAATGTTACACTTTCTGGTCAGAGAAAGTAGTGCTATTAGGTTCTCGTTTTTTATGGAAGGAGAGCTCAGCCTAGCTGCACTTATGGTGAGTTGACTCCTTGACTGCTGTATGTTTCTGATGCGCTATTTGCCTTTCTTCTGTGTCGTTTTGGACAAAAGTGTCGGCTAAATAAATAAAAATGCAATGTAAGTGGATAAACAGGGAACAGATTAGAGCACAGAACACAATGAGAAAATGTTCAATCTAATCACAGAAATACTTCAGCTATAGCTCCCAGGCCAACATTAACAGCCTGCTTGGTAACAAACAATGTCACATATGATACACTGCTTTTTAGGTTGATTATCTCACTCCAGAGACTTGAGAAAGCCTATTAAGATGTTTGTAATTCCAGTATTTATGAAATGCATCTTCTCAGAGAGGTAAAGGTGGAGGGATATTAATCTGGACTCTCTCTTTGGGTCTGCTAGCTACGCATGATGAAAATGACTATTAACAAAGCCCATTCATTCTGTAGATCCAGTGTTGCAGATGCAGAGCTAATGGTCTACTAATGGTTGGTGGGCTGAAGCACACCCTGAATAATCAACAGGTCCCGCAGGAACAAGTTCATTCTAGTAACAGAGATAGGATGGGGGTGGGGAAGCCCAGGGCACTCATTTAGTTGATTCAATCTGCTGACAGAAGGCTTCACAAAGTGCTTTGTAAGACAGCAGCAAGTGTCCACCAGCATCCCACAATGCACCATTTTCTCCTTTATAGAAAATGTAGAGCTATTATTGGGTGGATGGAGATACATTGGTTGAGGTGATCGCTCGCTCCGAGATCATATTGGTCCCATCAAGTTAATTGGTGGTCAATCTTTCCGGGGGGGGGCTTAAAGGACGGTCATTTAACGTACCCTGGCCCATCTCCCTTTCCATAGCAGCATTCTGTTGTTATACTAATAGACCCACAGGGGTCTTTTTTTTTTTTAAATTTCATTGACCTGCAGCTATTTCCTATTGCACTCAAAACCTGGGGTGGATCGCCTGTGATGTATGTCAGTGCTGCCTGATTCTTCTTCCTGTGATGCCGAGAGCAGAGCAGTCACCGTCCATTTACCGGGGCTGGACCAAAGTGTCATCTTAAAAGCTGCCTCTCATCAGGGCCCTTGATGCACTTACGGTAATTGCTGTCCGCATGGTGAGGCAGTGAGCGGCTCACGAGCTCCATGGCATTTCCCTGTGCTACATGGAAGCAGATTTTTTTGATTACCACACATGGGTTGGTGCAGGACCGCTGGTCCTCGCACGTTGTCTACCGCCCGCTGTTGTAATTCCTGCTCGTTGTGTTTTTGTGCCGATGAAGTTCTTTTCTTTTATATAACAATGCACCTCTATCTGCTCCCATTTTTCTCCTCTCTCAGCTGCAGTGCTTCTCTATCATTAGACCACAAGTGGAAAATTGATTGGATTAAACAAAAAGAGCCGTACTTGGTTTCGCACCAGACTCATGCAGGACACTTTTCACACGCTACTGGATCTGAAATTTGCCTCGTGCAGAATCATTTCTCACTCAGCTACAGCATGACCCGCGAATAACGTGCGGCGATATGAGACTGACTGACTGTGCTGCTGGTTAGCTTTCCATAGTACGCAACTGACAGTGGACTAATAATAGGCTGCCCAAAAGGGAGGTGGCCAAACCATTATCATTTATGTTGGTATGAATGTGCCGAACTGACAATGCTAGGGCTTCTTTTTGATATTCCTGAAAGTAATCAGTCATCTCCAGCAGGGACCAGGGGCCTCATTTACAGTATAAAGAATGTTTGTAAATTCCAGTGGGAGAGAAAACTAAAGGTCAGATTTATAAATCCTTGCATAAACCACAACACGCATCATACAGGTTATAAAAGCCACATATCATAGAAACATTTGCACATGTGCACGCTTGAGAGGCTAATTACCCAACTTTGGCAATGAAAGTCACGTGGATATACATGTACACATCCTACGTTTGCAATGCCATTTCAGAGACAATTGAGCCTTAAATAAGAAGGAAAATGGGCATTTCTCAGAATGTGAAGTGCAGATTTTATAGTCACCAAAGTAAAGGATTGCCAAGCCATTTTATTTGGTAGTACATCGGTGGGTGTGATTGAAAAATAGCCAAATGGCAGCACATGACTACTGCTGTTAATGCGGTCAGTTCAAAAAGCCAAAGGTAATAATAATAATTTAAAAAGGGTCAGATTTAAAATCCGTCGAACCGGCATTCCTCTTCACTAAGTAGTTGGTAAAATGGGAATAATTCCTTCACATTCATGAGGGTTAGGGGTGGAAGATTCCCACGGATGTGAAAAGGTCACCATACATGTGGTTACACACGTGTTGGTGTCTGTATACTCACTTTGAATTTTCAGTACGTACATATCTAACTTAGACTTAATACAGTGAATATATTAGTATCTATAGTTCATTTGTTGAAAAAATAAAACAAATGTTAAATGTTAGGTCTATATCAGATATAATGAAAATTATTCTGGATTTATTTACGTGCATTTCACCAAGCGCTAAATGTAACCGTAAATGCGACCTAGATGTTGTCTGACCCCTAGATGTCGTTCTTTTCTGTTTCCTCCGAAACATTTGTACGATTACTCCGGACCATTCGTAAATCTGCAAACTTTTTCAGGGTTTATTTTGTTTATGTTCTGCCTTTATAAATCCGTAAATATTTGTATAAACGTGCATACAAATGTTTCACAGCTACTTTGCTCATACAAAGCCTTTTTAAATGAGGCCCCAGGTATGAGTTTGCATACCGGAAGGAAGTCGAGCGGCTGGTACTCTGGTGCAGTCAGCACAACCTGGAGCTGAACACGCACAAGACTGTAGAGATGACAGTGGACTT
>JAODKC010000137.1:24223010-24234852 GCA_026777985.1 Mormyrops attenuatus | reverse complement strand
GGGGGGGAGTATGGCATAGCCATGGAAGACTAACCACTGTTCCAGTGGCAGTAAATTTTTTCTCTACCTCCATATGTCATGCCAGTGGGTGCCCGTGGCTGTTGAATGTGTGTGACCTCCTTTTTAGTCCCCAGGGAAACAGATGCTCATTGGAACAGGTCAATATGTAGTTCCATTATCGGTGTCCTCAGAGCAGCGTCAAAGGATAACATCTAGATTTCTTTTAACTGACTTTTATTTAAAAGACTGGGGATAACGCACTCAGCCTGACATGTTAATGTTGAAAATTCTCAACACAGTTACTTTTCTTTCAAGGTCGAGAAAGAAAACAGAGGGCACTGTATGGATTTTGTGCCACTTCATAAAAAGCACAAAAGGGAAATGACAGAAAAGCTGAAATTCTGACCCTGCTGTCATGTGACCTCTGCATGGTTGTGACCAGATAAACTTCTCAACCTATCACAAGCAATTCCATGCTCACACTGACAAAAGACCCACGGCATCACTAGTCCATAAAAGCCGTATTGTTTCCTGTCAGTACATTGCTAAAATACCGCTAAAAAGTTCCTGCCACTCTCAAGCTTCCATGAAATCATTTTTTCTCTTTAAGAAACCAACCCATTTATTTTTCCATGGTTCTTTACTCCATCGGGCCGTCTAGCACCTAGAGTGTTTTTGGAGCACTGAAGAATATAAGAGTGGAACTTTGGGAAAAACACACAAGCGCTGCTCACAGCTATACGTGGCTGGCTTGAGACCTACAGCCCTCAGGGCACGAGGCCCCCGCCGTGCCTGTCGACCATTCATAAACCCCTAGTAATTCCTTGATCCGTGCGATTGATGCGACTTCATCACTAGCTCACTCTTGCACTTTTTCACTCTCCTGCACTCTGTGTAGATATGCGGTATTGAGAGTAGACAAAGTAATAATCAAGGTGTAGTGGATTTATGTGGTAATGGAAACAAAATTGAATAGGTTTGTGTGTTTTGGTCTTGTGGAGGGAGGTGACTCGAGGGATTGTGTCTGAAGAGTCTGCCTTTCTGAAAAGCGTGCTAAAGGGGGACAGAGAGCTTGGTTCGTGTTACCTGCAGAAACATTATAAAGAGAATGTTTAATGCTTTTTTTTGCAAGTCAGTATTGCCTGAGTGTGCATGCTTTATATAGCCTTTTTATATTTAATTGACTAGGTACTGCTGAAAGTTGAAATGGAATTTTACTGCATTATAGAGCTGGGTATTTTACTTCAGTAGTGTTCCTTAACTGCTGCGCCATCTTCTGGCCCAAAAGCATGAAGATAAGCTTCGTAGAAAGTGTGTATTGCTAGTTAATTACAATTACTCTGTTTGGCCTGTCTTCATTTTTTTCCTATTAAGACTTGTTCTCTTATGTGCAAAAATAAACTTTTCCTCCAAGAGCTGCTTGACTCATCCAGAGTCTGGCAGCTTTAAGAACATCCATTGAAATATAATTAACACTTTACCTGAATCTTCATTTTCTACCCAATTTCTACCTAATTAATCAATTAAGAGCTCAGAATGAACGACAGTAATCACAACCAGTGCCTTGTATTACCTCAACCAACAGCATGATGAAAACTGTTATCCTGTCTGGCGTGGAGTATTTATGCAGGAGAAACATCAACTCACTCAACATCGAATGACATTTTTAACGACACCCTGATTTCAGCATTCAGGTGGGCTGGCTTGAGAATGGCGTTTACTGAAGGTTTACTGAAGTCATTGTTGGAAACTTATTCAAAGGGCTGTTAAGTGATAGAGGAGCCTGTGCTTATCTGAGGACATTGGAATTGCTTTGGTTCAGATGGGGAACAGAACTATGCGACATGGACTCAACTGGATGGAGGAGTGAGGACTCTATTTAGTGGAGTGTTTAGTAACCTGGCCCTCAGGAACCCTCAAACAGTCCACGTTTTTGCTCCCTCCCAATTCCCTGGGAGCAAAAATGTGGACCGTCTGGGGGTCCCCAAGAACTGGTTTGAGAAACACTGTTCTACCACACAGTCCAGATTTGTGCTCCATGCCAGCTCCCTACTGGAACTGGTTTAGGGTAACAGGTTTTATGACACGGCAGGATCAAACTGAACGAAAGAATAGACTAAACAGGCTGGGACAGTGGTACTGACATTGAACTCTGTGAAGGGCAAGAACTTCCATACTGTCAGGGCGCTTGGGTTGAATGTGTGGTTGGAGGCCTAGAGAGAGTGAAGACAATTATTTTATAACACAGTACCTGATAGGTGAGAGGAGCTTGTCACCTGATTTCACCCCACAACAACAAATTCATGCCCAACAACCTTACAGAGGTTCACTTGAGACCCAAGTGTTTGAGGCTGAAAAAAAAACTATAGAAGCTATTAAGGATATGTAAGGCTATTAAAGTGATGCGTGAAGCTTTTAAAGGGATATGTAAGGCTATTAAAGAGCTATGTAAGGCTATTAATGGGAGGGCCTATAGATGCAATAAGGATGAAAACAGCCTTTTGGTGACATCATAGAGTGGGCGGCTCCAAACTGAGTTCTCCCTTGCATTTATGCCACCCTTGCATTTATGAGACAGTGCAGTTATGTTACTCTGTTGAGCTTCTTGTTGTGCAGCGACACTGTTACCCGTGACATTGCTACAAGCTCTAAAGCAGAGTACAGGTGTGTTTTTAAAGCCCCAGGGGCTTGCTCTCCCTGGGTTGGTGCCCAGTGCGCTCGTCACGGAGAAAGTGCTGTGTTCGTCGAAGGGAGCCACAGTGGCCCCGATCAAACATCTGCAGAAACGAGCGCTATGGCTTTCTTTCTCATTCCCTTGTTGTCGGCAGATTGAGCAACCTTATTTCGCAAAGGACTGCAGATCTTATATGTCCTGCGATAAGGAAACACACCTGTTATTGGACTGGGGGACTGTCCCTCGACTTCATGGCTTCCTGCTTTTTGGCAGATTATGCTATGAAAAGAATTAAGTATAATCGAGTAGAGGAAGTCCGTCATTGGTGTTACCCCTAATATTATTTTAAGATGGCCTACTTGGGTGGCACCTTGGCTTAGCAGGTCGTCTTACACTTCCAGGGATGGGGGTTAGATTCCTGCCCCCACTTCTGAGTACATTTGCATTTATTTTATTTAGCAGATGCTTTTACACAAAGCAAAGTACAGGTGAGACAAATAGCACATTAGAAGCATAAGGCTGTCAAGCAGTCGACTCAGTAGTGCGGCTAGGCTGAGCTTCCAATGAATGCCCAGTTACAAGTCTAAGTGGTTTTGGAGCAAGAGCTACACAACGTCTTCCAACAAAGCAAGAAACTTATTAGACTACTCTTCAGTCAGCAGGAAGTGTAACGTAAAATGCATTTAGGAACCACAGAGTAGCATTCTGCTAGTGGAGCTATTCCTGGAACAGGTGGGTCTTGAGGCATTTCTTGAAGATGCACAGGGAATCTGATGGCCGGATTTGGTTCTGCAGCTCATTGCACTGCTTGGGAACCCCACAAGAAAACAGTCTGGAGCGAAGTGATTTGCATGGTAGAGAGATTACCAAGCTACACTGGCTTGCTGACCAAATAGGGCGATGTGTGTGTGCAGGCTGTATGGTCTTCCCAAGTCCAAGACCATGCATTTAGGTGGACTAGTGTCTCAGAATTTCCCCTAGTGTGTGTGTGTGTGGGCCCTATGAAGGACTGCTGTTCCATCCAGGGTGTCCGCTGCCCTGTGCGTTCAGGGATGAGCTCCTGGACCGCCACAACCCCATACTGGATTAGCAGTTATGGAAGATGGATGGAGTTACTGCTTAGACAACTTGGTCTAAGAAGCTTATCCAGTAAATATCAGGGGTCTTAATAGGCTAAGTGGCTTGAGCAGCATTTTTAAATACTACACCCTAAATAAAATTGGGGATGGAGCCAATTTTCATCTTCTAGCCATTAATCCAGTACATCCGGTGGACATTCTCAAGAAGATGTCGTTGCAGGGCACACACTCACGCAATCATGCACCAAGGCGATTAAAGAGATGCCAGTCCATGTAGCTGTATGTTTTTGGGCTGCAGGAAGGAACATATGTAATTTGCAGAAACCTGCACTACATTGAGAGATCATGGAATGCACACTCAGGACAGGGGCAGGATTTAAACCCCAAACCAGGTAGCTAACAGCTTTCCCCTCCCTACAACTGGCTGGAGATTACATGGAGTGAAGGCTTGTGAACTGCAGAGGTTATCCAACGTGAGCGCAGTAACTAGCGGGCAGGCTGCGCACAACGCAGCCAAGTGTTCATTTTCTGTCATTTGCGCAATCACCTTGGCTAGCATGATTTATTTTTTCTGGGCAGCTCACAATCTCCGACGGAAGAGGTTTGAGAGAGCCTACTCTGAAAGGGTGCAGCATGGAACATGTGACTTCAATGGCTGCCCCTCTCTGTGATCTGAGAGAGGCCAGCCCCCTCTTAGCAATTTCAGAGCAGCAGCTCTCTGCAGAATGCATGGCCTGATGGGCTAGGGCGGATTCGGAAGGAGGATTCGAAATGAAATTGTTTAAATGCTAATATATAGCATTAATAACATTAAAACATTAGTGTGCTCTTAATCTTTCAGTGCTGCATCTGTCTTGGGTTGAACTTTTTCACCAAGTTAAAATCAATTCTATACGACTCTCTCCTTAAGGTCAATAAACATTTTTGTACGCTGCAAACATTTTAGCATTTCTACACGGCTTACTCTAGCAGGATGGTAAACAACCTTGTGAGACTGGAATGGGTAGAAGAAATTGGGACTTTATTTGAGCCAGAGGTGGGAAGGAACCAAAACAATACACAGTTTCTTGAGTGTGAGCAGCTAGTGGATATGGACATGGAATGGAGATGAGCCCACAGGAAGGGCTATATTGAGGCCTGGTTCGGCTATTAGGGCCAGGGGGCAGCAGACGCCTGAGCAGCTGCGTGTGTGAGCCTGTCATCTGACTTCAAAAAAGAACCATCTCTCATCAGTCAGAATAACCATATCACACAACAACCTTATCTCCCAACTGTTTGTTTTTTGGGATTGTCTCTGGAAGATTCGCCCCAGGCGTGGTCTCACAAGGTTTAATCCTCCAATGTGGGTTTGAGATGTTCGACAGCACACTTTAGACAATAGACCGGCTCCTATAATCATGTTAATTGTTGACTTAGGCTACGATTCAGACTTCTCTGATGTACTTTCCTTGAATGATTTTGCAAATACCTGCAGAGAGAAATGATAGACTTGGGTCAAGGAATGCAGTACTGAACAGCAGTCTATGATTGCCTTATAGAACACTGCACAGATCCTAGTGCTGTAGAGTTATGTGGGATAGCAAAGGCCTTATGTGAATACAAGTAATATGCCAGAACCTTGTATTTGTCCAAGGCAATGGCAGAAGTGAATGGATGATTAATGATGATGGGAATTTGTATGTGGCACAAACTCAGAACTGACAACTACAGACCATTTCAGGCCCAGATTGTATTATCCTTGTACTGTCAGAATGACACAGGAGCACGAGAATCAGTTTATGGGCATTGGAGCAGATCTCGTGTAGGGAATTCAAGCTGCCACACACCTTTAAACACATCTCTGTGTTCATCTGCAGACAGAGAAGCTCCTATTAGAAAAGAGGAATAAGCTATTCCTGAGGTGATTGGTGTAGACCAGGCCATCGCTGCCGTCACGTTCCCAGCACCGAAGGCCATGTTTCAGGCGACACTGACCATCCCAGGCAGCGGCTGCCATTCCCGTAGTGCTTCCCGTCTGCTGAGAGACACCATGTGCCAAGACAGACTCAATCGCCTGGCAGTCATGTCAGATAGTGAGTTTTTAAATGCCAGTATTTTCATATCTCTCGGAAAGCACAAGAGGCACTTCGTTCCATACGAAGAATCTTTCACGCTTCCCTGACAGAACATTTGTCGCATATATGGCCACGGGTGACCGTCAGCATTTGCAGCGGCTGGTATAGGCATGACAGCAGCATGACCATGTCCATGGGGTGCTGGTGTTTCTGCCATCCAGGTTGACTGTGCCACCTTCTTTGGTGTAACCGATTTGTTTTTGACTGGTACTGTCTACTGGACCACTTTGTGATGGGAAGAGCATATGAGGAAAATATACACATTCTCAGGAGCCTAAAGGAAACGTCTCGACATAAATCTCACCTCAGTCAACCTCTACTCTGACACCCACTTTTTCTGGGAAAATAGTCGATGATGCCATACTGTTCATTGAAATCAAGTCAACACCAGTGTTTCTCAACCCAGTCCTCAGGAATCTCCAGACAGTCCACATTTCTGCTCCCTTGCACTTCTTATCACACCCATACCAGGTATTCATTGTTCTTGATTGGTTGGGAGTTGGGAGGGAGTAGTGGACTTGAGTACTGGATTGGGAAACGCTGTCTTCACCTTCTCTTTGATGGCCAGAATGTGCAGCTTTGCCAAACGAGAAGTCAACTGAAAGCTTCTATTTTGCCAAAGCATCACATTTTGTTCATCAGAATTTATTTTGTGGTGAGTAATGAAAATGTGTCAAATTAACAAGAACAAAATTATTTAAGCTATGCAGTGAAACAAAGGTGAAAGTTCACGGAAAGACAAGTACTCAAGTAAGGAACCCGAAAAATACTCAAACGCTGTAACTGTGACGTAGTTTTACTTCGTTACTGTACACATCTGCTAAGGAGTGATCATTACTGTCTCCTCCAGCATACACTGTCAGCAGTGAACACTAGGATTCCTTATTGAGGTGAAGCTCACGCAGAAATATGACTACTTGCTTGCTGTTACCTCAGGAAACCCCAGGACACGTTTTCTTCAATGTAAACCTTGCGGGGGATAAGTTGGTACATTTTTTTCCATTAGCTGTCTCTTAGCTGATTCATACTATAAGTTGTTTAAGTGTAAAAAGACATTATATGCTCTGTGTTAAGTCTCCCTGTAAGCACATTTCTCTGAGTCAATGTAATGCTTGTGATTTTGACTACTGGGGGAGTTTTTTGTTTTTTTCAGAGCTAAACAAGATAAAGTATGAATCATGAGTGCTCTAATCTGATGCATTCAGCAATGTTCCGTTAATGGTATGGGCCATGCATGACATTCAGAGTGTGCATAGCTGCCGATAACGCTAACGGATGACATCTCCAGCTTTCGGCCATGTTAAAGGGACTTCTTCTTTCCAGTTAGCGGATGCAAGGATTGATCTCTGACACTGGAATCGTCACTGGCTCAGCACTGACAGGGATGAGTCTAAGCCGTTCGGGAATGTTTAATGCGTGTGTCCGACAGTGAGACATTTGCTGGTCTTTCTGCTTAAAGGAGCACGGTGATGAGAATGTGGAGGAGGACCACAATACATACATATGGGGGTGATCTCCTACCCAAAGTCTCTCTGACTAACTGGCTGTGAGCCAACGGTAATCAAACTCTACTGCTATTAGGACTGAACATCTTGTTTAGGGACCATGGTTTGCATGGTTAAACCTTAATGTCATTACTGTTACTGTTAGTCACAGTTAGATTGATGTTGGCTCCTGGCAACCATATAGACAGCATTATTTCAAGAAATTCAATCTCAAATATCATTTTATTTAAGGTTTTCATTGTGTACTAAAGGTGTTTTGGGAAATTAATTAAATGTAACAAATTTTGATCTGAAATTGATTTCCAGCTACAAAACAGTCACTTTAAAAATGCTGGACAGGATTCTGATGGACAGAGAGAAATTCTGTAATACAATAACTCATAACCCTATGGTGATGTAATAATTCAACACAACATGTGTCGACAGTAACTTTTAGCCCTGATGGGGTGACAAACTCAATCATTCACTTCACCTGCCTCTTAAATCCAGTCCCACGAGACTGAAGTCTATTTTTCTTTCACCTGCAGTGATACTGAAGTTTTTATCTCATCGTAGGCACTTTTGATTTTGTTCCTCTCTTGTCTCCACTCCTGTACCCAGAAGTCACCTTACTCATGTCACGTGGATCAGTTCGCCATCCTGCCAGGACCGGGCCTTAAAACCATAATTCGGCCATTAACCCAACTCTAACAAGAATGTATATGTGGGCGGAGCTACAGGGAGACAAGCCCCAGCTGAAGGCTGATTGGCCCCCAGAGTGGCCGCTCTCGTCACTCACTGATTCAAAGCATATCACTGGCTGATGATAAGGTTTGACCCTTCCAAATGAATTATGGCCCCTCTAATGCCCCCCCCCACCTTAAAAAGATGGTAGAATTGTCCCTGGAGTCTAGCATGTCATCCCAAACTGAGCATGAATCGCTGTTAGTCATTCGGTGACACCCACAGCCCGCCGACTGCGGTCATGCATTTAAGCCCTCCAGTGGCTGTGGTTCCAAGCCGCAGACCATAGAGACAGATGCTCATAAAATCCCTGACATTCAACGTGCTTAATATCGCAGCGGGCTCTGACCGGGAGACGGTGGGGGGGGGTGCGGCTGGAAACACGGGCACGTGAAGGCAGGAGTGACTGTGCCAAAGTCCACCTTGCTGGTGAGAGGATAAAAGGATTAACGGCAGACACACAGAACGGGATTAGGGCCGGCGTGTGCTCCGTTTCCCTCGGCCCCCGCACACCACCCGCTTCCCGTTGCATGCCGCATGGCTCTCTCTCCTCACCGAGCGCTGACGGTAATCCCGTCAGTGGCTCATGGTGGACATCGGACGCCAGGCCTGGACATGGGATGGAGAGCGGGGACCGTGTGGCACAGGAGTGGCGACCGGCTCTGTCCCGGTCACAATCAGCCCACTCCGTAACGACGGACTCTCTTAAGAAAGTCGCAGCTCCATAAAGTGTAAAGTGTATAATAACACGAAACAGTTTGGAAGCAGAATGGGCAGGAATTGTTTATGTAGACACAAGGTTTCAGATTTCATTAAGCATGATGAAATATAGATCTGCTCCCATATAACAGGTCTGTTTTTTATTTTACATATCCTAAAGGCTTTACCCTGATTTGCTAACCCCTGCTGGTTTCATGAAAAAGATATTTATTGCTTTGAGGCAGCATTACAACTCAAAGCTGCTTCAATTATTTTCTCGTGGAGTCCTTTTATTTTGAGAAATTCATCTAAAATTAAGTCAGTAACATTCCCTTGCCGGTGTCACACGGGGCAAGTTTGCTTTGCTCATAACGTTTATTGTGGTTTGAAATAAATTTAACGCGAAGGATTTTCTATGGGAATCCGAACTGAGGCCACGGTTCCACTGTGGACTGAAGCTCACGGTTATCCTGCAGATACCTTGAATACAGTTTCATCGCCATGTCAGCTGACTGCTATCCATCCATCTATCCATCCATCCATTTTTTGTAACCACTATTCAGGGTTGTGCGGGATCTGGAGCCTATCCTAGAGACGATGGGTGCAAGGCAGGGAACAACGCAGGACACACTCACACCCCCTGACTGCTATCACAAATGCTATCCTTCTTAATGTAAGGTGACTGTCCCTGTTCTTCTTCATTTATGTCGTTCGTGTTCCAGTCTTCTGTGTGTAGGTTGTTTTATTTCCCACTAACTTCCATCCTGAGCTGGGTTACATCAGACCTCATCATCTGCTGCGTGTACTGCATTGTAATGACATTTTTCATGCCCCCCCACCCAAAGTAATGCTTAAAAAGGACACAAACTGCAATAAGCCTTATGTTTTATCCCCCGGGTGACACTGCTCTTCCTGTGAGCTGCACACTCTGCCCTGCATTTTATTGTTCTGCCAGTGTTATAAATATGGTAACACAATAAAATGATCATGTGACGGAAATAAGACACACATCTCGTCAACCGCATGCAAACCTCCGACTTAGCGAATTAGGAATGGGGATTACTTTGCCCACTTCACTTCAAATCAAGTCAAGTGGGACTCATTGTCTTACCATCCATAAAGAGACGTAGAGTGACCTGAGATGACGCTATCCCAGGATTCACAGCAGCTTATTTGAGGGTAGAGAGGCCAGGTGAGCAAATTAAAAGCACCAGCTAATGGACGCGCATTTTCAGTTTGTTCAGCATGACTGGGATACCAAACAGCTAGTTAGACGCTCAGCCTCAAGCCACCTATCATTAAACCGGTTAACCATTAGAAGGTCACAGGGGACCTGTAGCCTCTCTCCAGTGATGTGTGACTCTGTGGGTTAGAACACTGCCTATGATCAGAAGGTCACATGCTCAAATCCCAGAGTTAGCCAAATTTTTTTACCATAAGGCCCTGATCTCTCAGTCGCTCCAGGGACAGGGTAACCCTGCTTTGACGCTGTGGATAAAAGCATCTCCTAACTAAATGAAACAATGTAATCCCTGGTTGGGAAAACAGTCCATTTTAGGGCACACACCCAATTTGGCAGTCTACTGCCTAACTGCATTTTTCTGGACAGTGGGTGGGACGTCAGAGTACCCAGTGGAAACCCTCGTGTGACGTGGAGAATGTGCAGACTTCCCCCACTCCAGCCCAGGTGCCATCATATGAGCCACCCGGCTCACAGTGTGACTTTCTGTTAGCGAGGAGGTGACATGTTACTCAGTCTCTATTTACCTGATGTCCTATTTGACATTAGTCATTTCATTGGGGTAATAATGTATGATAAACTGCCTGTTTATCATACTAGGATGTGAATATAATCGCTCAGCATTACTGTGTGATGTTTCTGCTTGATAACATCATCTATCACATTCATCTTCATCGCTCTAATAACGTTATTCTCTCATTGCTACAACAATCTGTCCCAAAAGATTCACATGGAAGAAGGTGAGGGGGAGTCTTGTAGATACTGGGAAAGCTCTCCCCATCCTGTGAACTCCCTCCTCCCCCCCACCCCAGTGAGGAAGGAGGCTGGGATGTGGGGATCTGGATTTCAGAAGGTAGTGAAGTTTGACTAATCAGAGGTTGCTTGGGGGAGCATTAAGACGGACGTGTATGGGGGAAAGTGACACCTGGAAATTACAAAATGTAATAGAAGCAGTCGAGTGGTAAATGTAGCTTTTAAATAGGTTCTGTGTTCTCCATTAACTTCCCTAACACTGATTAGTCCTGACAGTCGGGAAAGTGCCAGTCAGCACATTAACCCCCTCACCCCCAACCCCGGCATCAAGTTCATAGTCTGGAGTTGGGGGTGGGGGGGGTGCAGGAGGAGAGTGACTGATTGGTCAGCATGGCAGAAAAGTATAAGCGATTGGCCCAGGGGTGGAAGCCAATCTCTGGCTCTCGACTGGACCGAGTAGAACTTAACACAAACCACGGTCAGTTCTGACCCCTACAGCGACGTCAGAAGGTAGTTCAGGGGCAAACTGCTGGTGTGCTCCCTGCCTAACTCAGTCAAACTGGTTTCTTTTCAAGGGCCCGAGTCAGACTACTAGTATGATAAAGTAGAAGACACTTAAGCCTCGGTAACCAACTTGTAAACAGTTAACTCTCACGCAGAACTTAGTTGGCAGATTAGCCGGATTCCAAGCGGCTTAGAATGTATTAAATCTGGGAATTAAATTTCTCGGCTAATGAATGCAAACCTCATCATGCAGTCTGGTGCTGAATCCCACAGCTGAAGTATGAAATGATGTTTATGATTGTTACTATGTACAGAAAAGGGGGTGGTGTCAAATTTTAACGTGTAATCTTCTGATCTGCATTCGGCATAAGCTTTCCAGTCCGCTTAAATTCCCTTCCCTTGCGTGCCTTTTTACGAATGACATTTCTCAGCGGGAAGTTCTGAGTGTGGATGTGTGTCTGTCTGTTTACTGGCACAGGGTACCTCCTGCCTTTTGCCGTCAGCCTGTAAATGCCACTTTTTTTGTCTGATGGGTGCCAGACACCAGTGCA
>JAODKC010000137.1:24180551-24196688 GCA_026777985.1 Mormyrops attenuatus | reverse complement strand
CCCCCCCCCCCCCCCCCCCCCCCCCCCCCCCGTATGCCATGAGGGAGACTTGGGAGACCAAAACTGCAGGATGGTTTGCATTCATTCGTTTGCCCACAGGTTTTTGTAAGTATCGCCCTGTTCTACCCAGATCAGAGCCATGGTCAGAGAGTTGCAGTCCACTGAGGTCTGGTCTTCTCTCCATCCATCCATCCATCCATCCATCCATCCATTGGATCCTGAAAATACAGTCTGGTTCTCCTGGGAATTATCATGCCATTCTGTTCCTTCCCACCAGATCGTTCATTTTTTATCGCTCATTTCAGAACGAGCAGACTTCTAAAGATTTCAGTCAGTTTAATTTAAAATGGTGCCATTAATTGATTTCCATTGATTTTAGGCTCCTTACTGTGCAGTCCGAAAAGCTATAAGCAATATGTATTTTTTTGCCAGTCTCTTTTAATAGGTTTGATAAACATGAGTTCCCCACATCATTTTATTGAGGGCCCCGCTGAGCCGTATTGTCCCCCTCTTTCCGACCTTGCCATCTTCTTTTCCAGAGAATGGTGTCTTGTGTCTTTCTTCCGCTTTGATCTCTCTGATTTATGGTCCAAAGTGACTGCCAGCTGGGCCCCCCCCCCCCCCCACCCCCTTCCTGAAAAACAACAGGAGTGGGGAGAACTGACCAAAGTACTCCCAGCATCCACTGAAAAAGACTGAAGAGGAGGGGGAGGGAGTGGGTGAGGATGTCTCACTCCTCATTGGTCAAAAGCTGTCCTGTTTACTGGAGTGCCCATTTGTCCATGGAGGGTGCTTAGCGCTCGCGTGCGAGTGGCTGTAGGTGCTGATAGCCTAGTTGCATTAAAGCAACCCTCCAGTTCACCATGGCTGGCTCTGCGGCAGAAAGACTCCGGTCCACAGACGGCTCCTTGGTCAGCTGACACTCTGTCTGCCTTTCACATGTATACCTGGTACTTTTCTGAAGGGCTCACAGCACCCAAGTCTTTTTATCCTCACACAGAACCAAAATCTTATCTTTGCTCAAGAAAAGTTGTTGATGAACTTGGACTATCTGTTCCTATTCTACAGTCACAGCAATAGTCCAGCTCAGTACAGACAATGCTGGCTGTTATGAACGTCTGACTTACAGACTAATTGTACTTATAAATGGACTGTCTATTATATTAAAAAAAAAGCTGAGTTAAATACAGCTGTTTGTAATAATGAATGCACAAGGTACTTTGTAACGCATGTGGAAACACTGTGTTGGTTCAGTGGTTCGTTGGCTTGAGATACAATATATTACTGTGTGTAGTTACTTTGTTATTTATACGATTATTATTATGTAATGTACTGTTAGTGTCCCTACTTGCGCTGTATCAGTGCAGACTCCTTATCTTTCTCTCCACCTACCTACATATTTGCCGTAAAGGCAGACTTTCACCAAGACCTGCGTGCACCAATATGTCTGCATGTCATTGATATTGGGAGGAGCAATGACTCAACAGCTGAAAGAGAAGTTGTGTTACTGTCTAAAGATAAGAGAATGTCCTATGTGCATCCGTATTGACTACTAAGGACTATTCCAGGGTGCTTTTTGGGGAAAAATATATTAGACTTACATGTAAATGAACCTACAGTGTCGACTCGTATAAACCTCATGAGCCAAAGATTTGATATACTGCGACTTTGGCCCATTTAGAGAGGTGTGTGCATTCCAGGGGTGTCAGAAATAGGGGGAATGCGTCCACCCCAATACTGACAGAATCCCCCCCTTCCCAATTAATAAATAAATACATAATCAACAGCGCATTCCTTATCTTTCATTATGAGTCCGCGCGTTACTGAGGCCAATTTGCTGTGCATTCACAGCGCAAGGACGGAACCTAACAAAGATCGTGGTCATGTATCAGACAAAATCATTTTATGATATGGATCAGTTATTTTTTAGTTAAGTGATGTTTGGTTATGAAATTGTATTTTAAATGAACAGTATGATCCGACAACAGCGATAAGAGAGAGCTAAGAGGCTCAGACCAACCTTACGAAAGAATATATTATGGAAGATATATTTAACTAAGAACATTTTGTGAAATGCGTGGGAGCGTTAAGAGACAACGTAACGGAGATCTTACGAGCGATGTAGCGTTAAGAAGGTTTCGAAAAACCCTTAACAGTTCACAAGTTCACCTTCTGCCTCATTTTCAGCTGACGTGTAATTCGTACGCGTGCCACCAGGTGTGCTTAAGACAATCCGAGTGAACAATGGCAGGTTCCCTGGAAAAGCCTGGAAGCTCTGCCATCCAGAAGTGGCGTAGTGAATCATTTAAGGGACATTTTCTTTAGCCTGTGCCGCTCACCTCACGATGGATGTTGCACGGAATTAATTTTGCATTGTGAGGGTTTGGCAGTGGCGCGCAGGTTAATTAAATCCTACTACAAATTCCTGGCTGGGGGCCACAGACACTGTTTTTACTGTGTCTTTCATGAACACAAACCACTGCCGTTAGCTGTTTCAGGCTAATGATGGGAAAATTACACTGGGCAGAAGAAGATATGATGTTAATCCATTTGAGCGATGGTTTGACATTAGGCAGTGACATCACCTCTGTTTTGTCGCTAAGGAGGGATTCTGTCCAATGAGGGAAGACTATCAAGTAGCTCGCTACAGCTTGGTGGTGGACACGGGCCTCGTGGAGATGCTGCCCTCTCGCTGGCAATCGCGAGGTTGTGACATCACGCCAGGATGAAGCTGGCCCTGACAGCTGGGTGCGCAATAACAGGTGACACTGTTCAGTTGCGGAGTGGAACCGCATTTCATATTGTGCCGGTGAGTCAGCCTTGCTAACGGCGGTTCTGGTTGAGGAGGGGTAGGCAGGCTATGATCTAGCTCTGCAATCTGCCCGCCTCTTCATAGTGCAGCATACATTAGCTGGTGGAAGGAGATCTGGGTTCCAAAATAACACACAGAGGCTCATGTGTCACTGACACAAGTGACAATTAACTATGTAAGTAATCTGAGATCAAGTATTCCACAAAAATCTAGTCACTCTATTCTCTAGTCCGTTTTGGGAGGCATCAGTCCTGCGCTAAGAGCACGTATTCAGTTTGACAAGCTACATCGACCTGGTCAGCGCTTCCGATTGTCATCTGAATGGTCTGCTTCAGACTAACTGGGTCATTTGGGTCCATAATGTTCTGAACTCTTCCTTGCTAGCTTTCCCTCCTTTTTTGTCCAGTGCCAGCAGCTCCTTTAGAGAGGCCAGACAGACATGGAGAGAAATCACTCGATACACTTGCAGGTCACCTGTGTTTCGTCATGCCATACAGCGGCAGCTCTGTAGCTGAGAGGCCTGATCCATGTCGCACCGTGGATTTCGGGAAAGGTTACTCCATGAGAAGATTTTGGAAAACAACGATGCATTAAGGACACACATTTATGACAGTGACAATCTGGGGGGGGGGTTGTAGGGTGGATGTTGATAATATTTGTCTGCATGCTGGTGGCCCCGGGTACCCAAGAAACCTCTATTCCCCACCGCAGCCCAACCCCATGCCTCCTTCTCATCCTCGTGGTCGAATCCAAAAGACAGATGGATATGGCGGCTTCCCACTGCTCTTCCCACTGCTCTATATTGGGTCTGAGCCACAGGCAGGAGTCTCTCCTCATCTGGAATGGTGAGGCTACTGGCCGGAACACCCTGACGACAAGCCTCAGGTCTCCGTCAGCGTCTGCAGGGTGGTCGGCCCGGCTTGGCCTGGTCTGCATGGAGCTACTGGCTGGTGATAAAGATGGTTGGATAGACAGTGCGTTTGCTCCGCCCACCCGGCTGGCCGGTAGCGAAACTCCCCTCCCATTACTGTGATTTGGTGGCAGTGAACTAAGACACATTGACGTTGTTATTAACTGGTTGTTCCTGAGAAAAAGATCTCTGGAGTAATGTAACGTGAAATCTCTATCTTTATATGTTCTTTTTATTGGTGAATCACTGCTTAGTCTCACATTTCTCAAGTTTATGTTGTGAGGAATTATCTTCGAAATCACTGGGAGCATATCTCTGGAGAGCTGATGTTCATTGATTGTATGCATACGTGCAAAATCTCAGCTATATGTCATGCAACTCGCTGATGTCATATGTTCCATTGCATTTGAAGGAGTTTTGTTGTTATTAATAGGGCAGTTTTGGGCTGTGAGAGTCTTCTGTGGCTTTGGTTGTATTGGTTGTTGAGTGGGATTGAGCAGCCCAGTTGATAGTCATTACTCACGGCTGTAATCAAAGACACATATCACGCTGTCATCGCACAAACTGAATGTCGTACACAGAGAATTCCTTCTATGCTCACACAAAGGCTTGCTACCACCAACATCTCCATCAATAAACAATGATTACATCACGTGTCTGTCTGCTGGCATTTCTGAATAAACTTGAACATGAATACTGGCCAATATACTCAAATAAAGTTTAAAAACAGTTTCTTGATTTGTTCAGTTTTTTTTTTTGGTTTATAGGTATTATGATTGTCTTTGAATAGACCCATGAAAGTTTCATCACTTTCAAGTTTTCTGAAGTATTGAATATCAGAAAGCAATTCTTGTAAGGTCTGGTAAGTTCTGTCATCACAATAGTTATTACTTTCCAAAAAAAGCTTGGGAAAAAAGCACATAGCACTCAATACGCACTCAGATTAAAATACAGCCCTGTTTCTGTCCTTCTTTGTATCGGAAAGACATTTAATCCCCAAATTATCTTTGGTTCACCAGAGAAGCCTTTTATATTTCTCAAAAGAAGGGTGCGAAAATCAATAAGGACTTTTTGTGGCTTTTTTTTTCAACTCAATACCAACAGTGCAATTTTGCGGACAATTATGAACGATCAAGCGCCTTGCATGGTGTGGCTCTGCCGTCCAATCGCGTGGGGGCTGGCAAGGCCGCCATTGACTGTCCGTCCCGGTCACCCGGCGATCGCCGCGAAAAACCCGATGCGTCGTTCAGTCCCGCCAGCTAAACACAGCGCCTTCGACTGTCTGCAGCTCGAACAATGGGCATTTGTGTTTTCTCAGCTGTCATTGGTGGCCCACTTTTCAAACTTGTCATCGATCGCGTTTCGAGCAGGGAGAGTGGATGGGGCGGGGCAGGGCAGGAGGGTGGAAAACGAAAAGCAAATACCTCTCAAAAATCTAAATGTCTAAATAATAGAGTCAGCTTATTATTTACAGAGCATGATTATGGGGTGAACCGAACCGTATCCAAATTTGTATTAAAGCGCTCGATAGGTTCATATCGAGTTTTCTGAACATGCGAAACCCAATCAGTGGCGGTCATTAAAAAGTGAAGGCACCAGACGGGACCCATACAGAATTTCAATACCAAAATATCCCACTGAAGACCAAATCACCAGATCCACAGAAGCAGCCTAATCAAATATACCGTTTGATGACCACGTAAGCTCAGCTGTGGGACTAATCAGAATTAAGTTCACGTAGATTTGCCGGTGAATTATGCTCTTAGTCATTCAGGTTGGGGAGACAGTGTAGGAAGATTTAATGAAGAGTGCATTCATTACATTTATTTTAAAAGGGCACTGCTAATATGTAGGACAGTTTTTAGACTAGATTACTCTAACACTGCACTATCTGGCCACTCAGACAGTTCCTTAAAGTACCTTCAGCTGGGATAAAATACAGCTGCACCAGTTCTTACTTAAACTAAAATGAGAGAACATATTAGTTCTGTGCTCGCCTCCCTTTTAAGCAGAAAGCAGAATCCTTCTTCTCTTGTTTAAGTCTTCAAACAGCCCTTCAGTGGTTCAGATCTCCTCCTGCACCCATTCTGACTCTCTCCGTGTCCCGAGATTAAGAACACAAAAGGCGTCAGAGTCTCCTCACACAGAGTTCCCATTTTCTGGAATAATCTTCCCACTCATGTCTGGGATTCAGACACCCAGCTCTGTACAGTCTACGTCTGAAGTATAACCCGGACTGTCCTAAGGCTGGAGGGTGGATCCAGACCACAGCTAACCAATCACATCATGTGCTGGGTTGACAGTCACAGGTCTCTTCTGTAGCCTGTATGGTGTCTGTCTCCTTACTCTTTATTAAACGACGATAGTTACCAAATCTCTACCATTTCCCTCCCAGGTGGCCCTGAGCCAATAGGTCATCAACTGGACCCAGAAGTCTGATTTCCATACGGTATCGAAAGAATGGATCCAATGTGTTGACAAGATCGAGGACACTGACACTGAGTCACTAAAGTTGCATTCATCCATGATCGATTCGTTGTTTATTTGATACATGCGTGTCTCTGTAATCTGTCCATTTTGTAGATATTGTTGCCATAAAATATCACTAAATAACTTGGATTTATTGTTCAGAGAATCATTTTCCTATTTCTTCAATATCGGAAACTTGGGGGATCGAGTTTTTGTGATTTCCTCAGGAAAATTTGCTGTAATGTGTTTTGTGATTTGCCTTTAATTAAATGCATTTATTATTGAAATTATAAAGACATCAGTCATATTTTTTCCTGTTGTGTTAATTATCATTATTGTCATTATCTGATTTTTTTGATGGTGGATGGCCATTGCCGGCCACCCCATAGGGAACGCCTTTCTTCTCCAGAGACCGTCTTGCTGGTCACGTGTGCTGGCTGGGGGGTTTTCAAAGTCCTCTCAATAGAGGGCACTCAAGATCAAGGAATCCTTATTTGGGAGCGCGGCGGCTGTTTTGCATGGAGCGACGCAGGAGTCGATGAATCTGGATAATGTGAGTGTCAGGCATATAACTCATGCTGATAGTTGTTGCATCATGCCAGGACGCCGTAAATTCGGACCTCCTACATGAATATGCAGTACATCTCTCTAACAGCCCCGCCGTCAGCGCCGCACCTCTCATCTGCACCCCTCTCTGCAGGCATTCGTCCCACTCCTGTCATTAAGTAGCCGACTGCAGTAATGTAGTGAGTGACATTTGCTCGCAATGGAAGCGTGATGTTTTTAAGGCCCAAACGTTTGACGATCAGAGTGACTATTCATTCATCTATGTTCCTTCACACACATATATACATTAATATTGTCACTGTACCCTATAAGATGCATTTCCCAGCCTGTCCTGAATGAGCACAGTGGGGATAGTCACTACTGCACAAGTACTGAGGGAGCTTCTGTAATCACCTTAAGCCCTACCCAGCCCTAACGTTAACCATGAGTAACCGAACAAAATACAAATCTTTTGGCCTTTTTAGTTTTTTGATTGCGGTCACTGATTTTTATAAGATTGAGGCTACCTTTATGGAGACACACATAGACAGCCATCTGTGTCTGATGTTACAGTGAGGCAGCTGATGTTACAGTGAGGCAGCTGACGTTACAGTGAGGCAGCTGACGTTACAGTGAGGCAGCTGACGTTACAGTGAGGCAGTTGATGTTACAATGAGGCAGCCACAGCAGCAGGTGAAGACAGGGGCAGGGAAAAAGCCATAAGCAGAGAGCCAAGCCTTAGGCATTTGCTCCACAACTCATAAATATAATATTCTGCATGGTTCTTCTCCCAGACCTCAGATTCCGCCCATGTACCCGTGTCTGCAGAGTCACTTTTTGGGCTACACTGATCCCCGGAATATTTCAGTGTTTGTAAATCCCCCACCCCCCCCGTACTTAAAGACAGCACAGGGGGAGGTCGTTAGACACTCTGACCGAGCGTGTCGCTCCCTTCTTAGATTGTTCTGCTAGCTGGCATTCATGCCGCTTAACAAAAGCCACAGCGTTTGTGCGTTTGAAAGCAGGCGGCAGTTTTCAGCTGCTTTGCAGGCAAACTCTAGCTGATCTCTTTGATGTATGAGCAGAGCAGGAATTGTGTCAGATAATGGATAAAACCTGGAGTAATTTGATAAGTTTCATAATAGGAACCTCTTTACTTAGGTCCTCTGTCCATTCTCAGCAAAGCACTAATATCCCAGGTATTTTATTGCCCAGAGCTCTGCTTCCACATTTATTTCTATCCAGAAGAATGTGAGGCAAGTGTTTACATATTCACATGCCTCACAGCCCCGGAAAATCTCACATTGTGGTTTGGCTGTTTCCTGAAACTGTCAAAAAAAAAAACAAAGTTTATTGTGACTGTGCGGGTGGGTCCCCAACTATGGACACGCACCTAATCCCATGTGTGTCCCACCCTACACCCTATATTTACTCATCGCAGCTGTTTGAGGACAAAGCAGGCCGGGAATCGCTGCTATGTTTTAGGTACAATGGTAGGAGTTTCATCGAAGAGCAAGGCACCCAGAGAGAAGATTTTACTTACTCAGCTGACAACAGGAGGACAAGAGGCAATGGCATGACTCATTAAATCACTGTAGCGGGTTGTTTGCAACACGTCAGAGCAGCAGTCATGAAGAAAAGCATTCTGGGTATGCTACTCACTCACTCCCCTGATTTTTTTTTTTTTTTTGCAGAGGCACAGTGCGGGAATTAGCTGGAAGGCTTCCACAACAGAGGGGCTGATTCTCACTGTGCTAACACGTGCGCCACTGTTCCTATCAGCAAAGCCAGTTGGTCAGCAACCTTGCAATGCTTTTATTACATGGATTTGGCAATCGGTAACACCACTTGTTTGTCGGAAAAGTGAATCCACGAATGATCGATGGAAGGCCTGCCCAACAGTAAAATGATCGTGTACGAAATGTTGTCGGGCGGGGGGGGTTCGAGGCCTGTATACATGTTTAGGGCGCTGTCTCTGTTCGCGGCAAGACAGATGTGGTTAAATTGGCCAGTTTATTTAAATGAGGCAAAATAGAGACCCAGGTTTCTTGGTGCAGATTGGCGATATCGAGAGTGCCGCTTATCTGCTGTCTTCGCCCCACTGCTTCTACATCAGTAAGGACATTAAGCACACCGCTGGACTAGCCACGCATCCGTCACGTCGAAGCCGTCAGCCGAGTGCCGTGGCGACAACCTGACACCTCCACCCTCGCAAATCGAACACTCCCCTCCCCTTTATGAACTCTATGAAAAAAGTTAAAGTCTGTTATTTTCTTCCTGCCGCAAGGCCGAACGGGAAAATAGGGGAACTTTCCTCAAAACAACACTAAGTCATATTAACACACTATGTCGAGGTTGTGGATGTGAATATAAATACAATACCTCTTAATGGTGCCTATCAATTACAGTCCCTTGCAGTCAAAATTATATATCACCATTAGTGTTAGTAAGGTACAAAAATTTGCTCATTTTGTTAGGCTGGTTTTCAGATAACACTACTCAAAATTTAACAAAAAAGCTTTCAGAGTGATTGTCACATAGAAGACGTGTCATTAGCCGGTAATGGTGGCGACACGGATTCGCTCATCGGCAGGTGCTGCGCTGCTGCGGCTCCTAACAGCGAGTTCAAGAGGAAATGCAGCCGCATCCTCAGCAGAGGGCCTGTCACTTACGCTCAGCGTCCTCCGCAGCCTGGCTGCTCCGGCGCCGTACAGTCGGCCTCCCCAGCCTGAATCGGCGCACTTTCACAAACCCCGCAGGTACCGGCCCGATGGTTCTGTCTACTCTGGACTTACATCTGGTCTCCTCCACATTTCTCAGAGTGCCTCTCATCCTGATTTTGGGTACACAGAGTTACGGTATTACATCATACAGCCGCACCTAACAGTTTACCCTTATGCTAGCCACCTTCAATTTGGTTTTGCTAATTTTTAATTTTCATTTTTGGTGTGGGTCTTTCAGATTTTATGAGGTACATCAGCAACTGGTGCTGGTGTGTGTCTGCCTGTGTGGTGGGCGGTGGGGGTTGTTTTTATGAAACACGTTTTGAAAATGTGCAGTGAGTGCCCCCCCCCCCCCTTTTTTCCTGTTTAATTCAGGTTTCACAGTGTGTTCCCTGCTGAGAGGTGCCAGCTGCCATTCAAGTCCAAATAAGACCCCTGGACATTCTTCCTCTCCCTGCCTAACAAACAATAAGAGAAAGGCGAGCATTTCTAGTTAAAGCTGCCCCACAGAATTAAAAGCAATTTTATTTGTGAACAGTTTATTTTATGTGCCAAAGAGACAAGAATCCTTTCACAACAAAGGTTAAACGATTTTTAATTAATATTAGAAGCAATATTGTATTTTGCAAGGATAAATGCAGATCTCAAAATAAGATTAGATCTGACTGAAAGGTTAAAGTAAATAAGAAGCAGTAAGATAAATGTTCTTACTGCAAAACAGACTTCATACAATTATCAGTCCACTTGCGTTACATTTTCGATTTAATAAGAATTCGTTATTAATATCATTGAGGCACGAATGCACCAGTTCACGAATGGCTTTGATAAACAGGCCTGCTTAAGTCTATCTGAACTTTCTTGTGTGACTCACAAGGTTAAGATGCAAAATAAAATGGCTGAGAAATACTGCGGTCTATCCCTTTTAAGTTTATCAAGCCTGGTATCAAGATATGAGGCCGTGCACAAAATCCACTTTGACACGCTTTCTGTGAAGTGACGAAACGAAGTCTGTTTTATATACTCAATTAGTTATCATGAAGCCATGGTGAAAAAAACTACTATTCACGCATCATCCGTCCTATAAAACGAAGTAGAATTTGCGGTGTGATAGATTATGTTAAATTAATATGTATTTTAAATGGAAATCTCCAACGCGAGCCGCTTGAAGTCATTTAATAATGTTCATATATATTGCTATTATTATATATACCAGTTACGTTACGTTTTACCGGTTAGTATTTTCAGTCAGATTCAAGGTGACCAAAACAGAATTTTAAATATGATTAACCTCACCTTCACCTACCTCACATCCATTTATAAACTCACTTGTTGAGCTTAGGTTCAAGACCATTGCGATCAATATGTGTTACCGCTGTAAACTGCCTGCGGCGACATAACATACATGTCATCCCACTCCATTCATAAAGCGCTAAACGCCGTTTATCCGTCCCAAAATGGAAACGCAACACATTTTCGTAGATCGCGCATCGTAATTCCCGCATCGGCATTTAAGTGATGAATAATTAAAACGACAGCCCCCAGTCCTTCGCTCAGTGTCATGGGCCATGTTGCGTGGGTTCCCTAAGATCCCCCCTCCAAGCAAACACAGCACTCCGCCATCAAGCAGCCGCGCTGGACCAAAACTGCTTTCCTGCAAAAAGTAGCGCAGGCGACACTCCCCATCCGCATTTGGACGGCGATCCAGCCCGGTTGTTGCGCTTCCCGAGCCTGCCGACAGATAGCATCAGCGGTAGGAGGGGATACAGGGACTCCTGCAGGCTAATTGCAGCGGGCAGCGTTTGCAGGTGTAACACTGATCCGTCTGTGGGAAGGACCGGGGGGCTCGGTCTGAGACTCGAGATTAGGGCTGGGGGGGAAACGGGTGTGCCAGGTAAAATGAGAGTCGGTCTGCGGCGTCCACGCAGTTTTGCACGGCCACAGGTTTGATGAGCAGCTTTTTGTAGCATCTTCTTGGAAGCTCAGAAAAAAAGTGGATCTCCTCACTCCGCAGTCATGAGAAATACTTGGTGGTCGCCCCGGACAGTGATTTGGGAATACTGGACAGCGCTCTCTTTGTGCCTCTTGTGGATTCAGTATTCGTGCGGGATGCCCCATGTCATTCGCATAGGTAAGCGTGCTCAAAACCATACATGGGCACACTTTATTTGTGTAGGTAAAAGACTGTGCAATTATTCAGATATCAACTTGCAAAGGGATAACCATGCGTTATTTATGCAAGCGCAAATACAATTATGTCTGGTGCCTTTAAGAGCCTTGATTTATTTATTTGCTTAATCATTTAAAAAAATATAAAAAAAAAATATTTACGCAGAATATCGGTTTTTTTTCTGTCACTCTTTATATGTTAAATTGTTACTGTCTCAGAGATGACGCTGAATGATAGAGAGCCTGTAAAGTACGGTCTTTGGTCACGTTTAGATCTGTTTTTTCTTTTTTTTTTGGGTTTGTACCAGAACCGAAATGTTCAAGTTTCAAGGGCGGGCGCTTGGGGTAACAAGCGCGATGCGCTCTGCTTGTTTGCAAGTGTTTCGGGCATATTTACAAAAACAGGTGTGATAAAACACACTTGGGATTCAGTAGTGCAAACTGTCATTAAAAATATGTCAGCAACGACAGGCAGACTGCAATAAAGTTAAATTACCCTACGCACGCATGCAAATAATAGGCTACCTTTGCGCTCAGGGGAAATAAATCAATGGCCGGACAACCACAATGAAAAGCTAAGGGTGCTACGTTTTAGACACACTGAACCTTCCTTTGCAGTTTGAATGCGAGCAAAGTATATCGCAAATAAATACATTTAAAACACGAGACTTTGCAGGTGTACTGCTTCTTGCAGGTGCGTACTTTACGAGACGAAGCAAGGAAGTTTAGAGAAAAATCACCGTTACATAGCTGTTACCTTTTTAAAATAAATAGAAGCGCGTCGGTGTGAAGCGGAAAGTGCACTCTAACGAAATCACTCGGAGGTGCATAGAATAAACTCTTTCGGGGACCGGCGACGTTACGAATCGCTGCTTGTCTGGAGCAAACGGAGGCAGAATCAAAATCAATGCGTTTCGTCTCCCAGAAAATCGCTTTTGACAAGTAGTCAGGATGGTATTAGTAGAAATTGTCATTAAGCCGTAAAGCTCGTGAAACACGGTCGATGGACCTCCGTGGAGAGCGCATTTTACGACGCATGTATAAAATAGAAAAATTCATATTTCAATAACGCGACTTAAGTTGTTGGATATAAAAAACAATATTTGCTCTCGCACAACCTACGCACGCCATAAGATATTTGCTTTAATTGTCTCTTTTCATCTGAGTCCCAGTCAGTAAAATGGAAAGGAAACATGCCTACGTAATAATAATAATAATAATAATAATAATAATAATAATAATAAAAATAATAATAATAGTAATAATAATAATAAATTCTTCTTGAAATTACATCATGAACGTCACACTTATAAGAATATAAGTAGCTATAAATAAAACAATTCTTCCACACGTCTGGAGTTACATGTGTTTCCTAATACAGTTGGTTAATAATTGCGTTGTTTGCTTCTAATAGTTAATTGTTCCCAATTGTTTTTCATTTTTGTTATTTATGGGAAATTATAGAATTATACTGTTGTCATGTTTGAGAATATGTTGCATGATTTACTGGAGAGAGTAGAAAATGACCTTATACTGTTTTAATAAAGGTGTATTACATTAATTATATAGGCTTATGAAAGTAATGGAGTTAAATGAATTTGGTTTTGTCATTAGTAAAGCGTATTAACAGTGTCATATCTGATGGAGCTGTTGAGAACTGATTTTATTTATTCTCCCTTGGCTATACAGTCTTTTATGTTTTGTTTGTTTGTTTTTTAAAGGTTAAATATATATTCACCCAAGCAAGTGAGAAACAGCAGTTCACTGTTGTGTTGTTCATTTGTTAAAGATTGCACTGTTGTTTACGATGTTGGAGTCCGACTTTAAGATATATGTGCGCATGTATATCACATTTTTAAGTTTGTACCATTGCACGTAGATCTCCACTAGAGGGCGCAGTCTTAATGTAAAGGTCTGAACCTGTAGCTTGAACCAAGTTCGAACCTGCTTTTCGTGCCTGTGCATTTTCACATTATATATAACCTTCATGACTGCAGTGTCAAGCCCTTTGCATAGGAATGATGCTAAGATACGATACTAATTTTGTAATGTACTCTCTGCTTCCTAATTCACTTTACCTAACCATTCCAGCATGTCCAGTCTTGTTTGATTTTTTTCTGGAAGAGTCGAAAGGTTTAGTTAATACAACACGTCTCCTTCCTATTATGCTTTCTACCTTTTACAATGTTGCTGCTCTTCTGCTATGATTTCCAGCAGACGTGTGCACTTGCATACATTGTAGAAGCCATTGTCACTCCGATATTCCAGTTTCTCTGAATTTATTTAACTATAATGGAACATGGATGCTGGGACCGCTCATCAATCCCAACAGACGCCACCTCCATCTGTCCATCGGCTCTTGCGATACTCCTTGAGTTCTGCCTGGTTACAGATCATGCTCTGGCGGTTAAAGACCCCTTTGTTTGATAACCATCATTTCAAACCTGCAGGAGATCACACACAGCTGGCGGACCATGTTCTGCGGTAGGTGCGTGGCACCGTGCAAGCCGAATGGTAGTCCGATGAATTGAATGGAGTCGCTTAAAATTTCCATGAAATCTAATAGAAATCCATGTATAAATCTGTAATTAAATATGCTAGTTCTTTACCTCACAAAAACATCGATTTTATATTTTATTCCTTTAATGTAATCACCTCATTCGGGACTCCCTGAGCAACCGCTCATTTGACACAAAGAAGCACATTGCCTGCGTTGTGAGGGAGCGTCACTATGGCCATGTGGCGCGATTCCCTGAGGGCGATCCGGCTCGCAGGATCCTCATAGCTGAGGACCCGAGTAGCTGGACCAGGCCAAAGGGACGCCCACGTAACACCTGGCTGCGGCAGAGAGACGGCCATTTCCTAAGGGTGGGACTGGACTGCGTGTTGGCCTGGGGGGTTGCCAACCGGGATCCCGAGGTGTTTCATCGTGTGGTGTGTGCGGCATTACGCTGCACCAGTGCATGCTCCCCAACCTGACCTGACCTGAATGTAATCACCTTTCGATGCCATCGCAGAAAAGAAATGTAGAGATATTTTTTTTACTTGAGCTCCAGGAAGAACAATCACATTTGCTGCCAGCATATTGTCTGCTGTTTCTCTCTTGCTTCTACATACCTGAATCCATCCACCACCCAGAATTTATGGAATGATCAATCACTTCCACTACTTTATACGCAAAACACTTGACCTGTTATTTAACGTCTCTTTTTACTCAAGGTGAACAACAGTTGTGGTTTTACCTTTTTTTCCACAGATAACTTTGTTTTTGTCCCAGACCTTTTCAGTTGGAATGAGGGTGTGAGATATGGGTTAGGGGTAAAAAAAAAAATGTTTTTTTTTTCGAATTCAAAGTGAAGCATGCCGTTTATGAACATAAGCTTCTTTTGCATAATTTCTGCTCTAGGAAATTGAAAGCTGGGGAGGTTTTGAAGGATGTATTGTTTTCATTGCAAAAGGAAAGGCGTTATTTACTCACACTGGGCTGGGTGTGAAGCCTTACTGAGTCATTCCTGAGTGAAGAGCTTCTGTTTCCAAAAAGCAGCAACATATACAAATCGGAACGGATGGGCCTAGAGCCTTATTTTTTTACGGTACCACGTACAAGCTTGGCAATGGGAATAATCGGTTGTGAAAATGTCGTCTGGGGGAGGGAAGCCGGCTGATGCTGGGCGTGGCTCATGCAGAGGGGAAGCAGTATTGGTGAATTAGTATGTCCATCACTTTCTCACAGGGAATGATTATTCTGGCGACGTCCTCATGCGTACGCATTCCAGCCCTGTCTGGGGGTGTGTGTGACTATACTGAGGGCTGATTTCTGAGGAATCGTTCCCACTGGATGTGTTTTTGATGTTTAATTAAGGAGTCCCTCTGTTTAGAAGCTGAGATGAGGGAACAGGGTCAAACAAAGACACTCTTCTTCAATTTGTGTATTTCTGCACATGGACTGCATGCATAAACTGCCCCCTCCCCTCAACCCAGTCCAACCCTTCACCTTTGACCCCCGGGCATTAGTGTTGAAATTCCAGTGAGAAATGGCAGCTGTTGATCCCGCCCCCCCTGGAAAGAACTGGCCCATTCTGTAGGGGCAGGGCCACGGGATTAAATGTGAATGGAACGGACACATTGGCATGTGACGGGGCAGAAGAGGGTAGGAGAGGCCGATGGGGCAGAAGGGGGCAGGACAGAACAGCGGGGCAGGAGGGGCTGGCAGAGCAGATGGGGGCAGGACAGAACAGTGGGGCAGGAGGGGCTGGCAGAGCAGAAGGGGGCAGGACAGCAGGGCAGGGGGAGACATGGGGTAGGAGGGGGTGTGGGGGGGTCTCCCCAGCAGACATCCCCATTTTTCAGGCTGTGTGATACAGCCAGCACAGCTCTGCACCCATACAGGGCATCCCGGTCACTCCGCCACCCTGCCACCCCGATGACTGTCCATCCTGCTGGCCCTCAGTCAAATCAGCAGCACGGGTTTACGATTTCAGTGGCGGGGGGGGGGGGGGGGGGGGGGGGGG
>JAODKC010000137.1:24142928-24165539 GCA_026777985.1 Mormyrops attenuatus | reverse complement strand
TGACTGACACTATGACTCAGATTCTGACTGACACCCTGTCTGACACTCTGAATGGAACTGCAAATGAAACTGTGACTAACACCCTGATTGATACAGTGACTGACACCCTGAGTAACACAGCGCCTGACACTCTGACTGACACCTCGACTAACACTGAAGCTAACACTCTGATTCACACTGCAATGGACACCCTGACTGGGACTGCAAATTACACTGTGACTGACACCCTGATTTATACTGTGGCTGACACTCTGACACTGCGAGTGACACCCTGACTGAAACTGTGACTGACACTCTGACTGACACTGCAATGGATACCCTGACTGACACGGCGACTGACACCTTGACTGGCAGTTAGGTGAGTCAGTGTGCCCTGTGATGGACTGGCATCCTGTCCAGGGTGTACCTGTGCTAGGGTGCATGCTTAGATGGATGGATTTAATACAAAACGCACCATAGAATTTATCCACGTTAAGAAAACACAGTAGATATATGCATGTTCAGAGTGACTTAATGAGAGAAAATGCCTATTTATGGACTGGAGCTTTTAATGTGTGTCATTATGTTCATCTAGGGATTAATCAGTCCTCCTGCCAGCTGCCTCATTTGAAGGTACTTCATGGCAAGCTTGTGGCTCTTGCGTTTGTGAATCACTGAAGTGAAACTGACAGACACACATCGTGTCCAAGTCAGATAGCTTATGAAAGATGACATAACATCACAGCAAAGTATTGCGTATCATATCTTCGATGCCACACCTCACATGATCGATGCCACAAGTCATGTGATTGGTGCCACATGTCACATGATCAGTGCCGCATGCCTTAGCCCTGCGGGACTTCCCAGGGGTCTCCCTTGTTTCATGATCACCTGCCATTCATGACCACAGGTTGGGACACCCGCCCCCACAAATTTATACCATACCTTTATCTGTTGCTCACGAGCTTGATCGTCATTTTTGGGGTCAGCTGCAGTGATGGCCTCTTACAGGAGAGGCGACGTGCCTGAAGACCATGATGCAGTTGCAAGGGCTTGATTGGCTCCCATCCTGCAAATAATTAGTGACTGTCGGGGATATGATTGGTCAAGGAGACTGACAGGACCCCCAGAAAACCTGGAACATGATTGGTCCTGTCAGGAAATCCCATGAGGTACAGGATGACATATATATGTTACATTTAAAGGCCACAATCCCCACATATGCCCCATGTCCTCGGTGTGTTCAGGGCAGGGAAAGGCCACCTCAGCGGCTGTTTGATTAATTGGGCCACTGATGTGCCGTCTGTCGCAACATTGACATTTACATCAAGCATCCGGAGCCGTCAGAATGCTGCTCCTGTGTCAGGACCCGGAGACGGGATGCCTCGTTTAGGAACAACATCATTCTTCAGAGCCGGTTACACTTACCATAATGCTGATTCATTTCCCATTTTCTTCATTGTAATGAGGACCTTAAATGGCAACGGGAAAGCATCAGCAAAGAGCGTGCTCAGTGAGTGCGGCAACGCTGCAGGGACATGGCCTACAGGAGATGTCGCTGCCTGACTTTACACCGTTGACAAGCTTTCACCCTGTCGCTGCCCTGCTTAGCTACTATTTGTAATCAAACGGCCATCTGAGTCAATAAGGAGAAGGGGGCTTTTTAAATAAACTGATTTACAGCACGGGATGTCACGTGATTAGTTTGGGCTGTGACACAGTCACACCGAGTCACCGAGAGGGGTGACACTGTCCCTTTAGCCGAGACGGAGCCTCCCAAGCTGTGACCGCTGTCCCGGATACCGGATTTAGGTGGCAATTCCTCTGATCCCGCACTGGATAAAACATGATCTGAGCATCGTGCTGTGAGGAGACCGGCATGCTGGTGAGGGTCAGAGGTGTAATCAGACAGGTGGGTGCGGAAGGCAGAGTAATCAGCGAGGAAGAGGGAATCTGGCCCTGCGCTCATTTCCGAGGTCGTGATACGGCGTGATTCATTTGCCCCCCTCCAACCTTCTGCCCGCTAGGTCAGGATGCTATACTCCGACTGGGGCCTGTATCCGGGGAAACCGCAACGAGGAGTGGTGCTCGTCCGCCAGCTACAGGCCCTCCTAGCCGAGCCACCCCCCACCCCCCAGGCAAACCGCGGTAATTAATTTCCACGTAAGCGCTCAGCAAAACGGCAGCATGCCGGCGAGTACGGCGTGTCACTGGGCCCCGGCCCCCATCGGATTTAGGGATTAGGATAATTAGCCTGCGGAGGAGTCGTGAGACAGATGGAGTGGTGAGAGGCGGCGGTTGTGAGATGCGAACATGGCACAAGCTCCGGGGGCTTGTGTTTGCCGAGAGCGTGTGGGGGCCGACATGATGGGGGCGCTCTTGAGCACCATTAGGTGGCATCGTTAAGCCTGTGCCATTCCGAGCGCCCCACCTTTGAACAATGGGAGAGACGATCATTCCTCTCTGCTTTTTGTGTCAAAGCTAGCTGCAGATAACAGTGATACAGCGTGACCATAATGGGCGTCATCAGGTTTGAATGCTTGTCTCAGATATTCAGAAAAGCTGCGTCTTCATGTTTCACGTTGTCTGAATCTGTGGGGAAACAGGTCTTGCAGTCCCAGTTGCATAAAAACAGACTTTGTGGGAACGTTTCCACAAGACCAGTGTTCCATAAGACCGAGGCCACCTTTTTAAACATTTGTTTTAGCTAAATCCATCCCCAGTCCCTGTCCCAAACTGAGATCCCCAGTTCCTGTCCCAAACTGAGATCCCCAGTCCCTGTCCCAAACTGAGATCCCCAGTCCTCCCCTCTATACCAGTGTCCTTTGGCTCAGCCTGGAGCGTGTGCGTGTTTCTCTGTGTGTGCATGCATGTTTGTGTGTATATGTGTGTGTGCTGCCTTCCTTACTGTTTGCTAAATGTACTTCCATCTGCACAGGTGAGGTGGGGGGGGGGGGGGGGTCACCCCAAATCTGTCAGACAGTTAATGACAAGGGGAATCTGCCACTCCTCGATCGGCTGCCACAGAGCTGACATGCTTAGCAAGCTGCTCTTTTCCAGGGACGTTGATGAACAACTCACACCCGATCCTATACCCCAGCCGTCTCACCCCCGATCCTATACCCCAGCTGTCTCATCCCCAATCCTATACCTCAGCTGTCTCATCCCCGATCCTATACCCCAGCTGTCTCATCCCCGATCCTATACCCCAGCTGTCTCATCCCCGATCCTATACCTCAGCTGCCTCATCCCTGATCCTATACCTCAGCTGTCTCATCCCCGATCCTATACCCCAGCTGCCTCATCCCTGATCCTATACCTCAGCTGTCTCACCCCGATCCTATACCCCAGCTGTCTCATCCCCAATCCTATACCTCAGCCGTCTCACCCCCGATCCTATACCCCAGATGTCTCATCCCCAATCCTATACCTCAGCCGTCTCACCCCCGATCCTATACCCCAGCTGTCTCATCCCCAATCCCACACCCCAGCGGAGTCCGCTGGCGGGACGGAGCAGCGGTTAGGGCTATGTGTGCCCTGCCATCATGGCAGGTGCATGGACCACAATCGGTATGGAAATGAAGGATAGGAAGCTGTGTGCCCTCCTTTGCTGCCAGACCTGGATGACTCTGCTGTCGTTGAGCTCCACGCCCCATCTGGCCCTCCTGGGTCCCAGCTGGGATGGCCAACCCATCCCTTCCTTACCAGGATCGGGGGGGAGATTGACAAGCTAATCAGTCACATAGGCAGAGCCCAGGCCAGAACGTTAACCTTACGGAATCCTGTCACTATTCAGACATTTTTCGGATCCTGCCCCCCTGGACGTGCATCGCCTTGAGGTTATCCCACACACCTGCCATGGGGTACAAACAAGCACATATGCATCTAAAAACTCATCAGATTTACTCACAATCTTATGAAGTTACATTCTTATTGGGCAGCAGTTGAAAGAAATGTTAAAATTACAGCTTATGGCTAAATGAATTCAACATCTGGGGCGACTCACAGAGAGAGTTGTGAGCACATACTCTGCTTTCGCCAAGGTTGCCCTCCATTAACCTCGCTGGATCAGTTTGAGGGCCCTCGCGTCCCACAAACACGCCTCATTTTCTACTTCGCGGCTCTAAATAAATCCCCTCTTCAGATGGAGGGGCGACATCTGACAAATATCTCATTTGCTGCATGCGACCGGCGTTTGCCAAAAACAAACTGGAAAAAAAATCGCCCCAGTTCCTTGGTTTTATTCTCCTATCGTTCTTTCGCCGCCGCCGCCGTGCTGGATGATGTCTGGCCGCCCCTGTGCTGGAGAGGCATCCAGCTGGAAAACGTGCGTGGAGAAGCATGGTGCGTGGCAACACGGGTCAGACGGAGGCAGCGTAAGCGATAAACACCGACTGTCGCAGTCTGATTCGCCCCCTGATATGTGTCATCGTTTAAAAATGGAAGTTATTTCTCCACCTGGTAACGAATTCTTCTGTTAGTCTGGGTTTCTGGCTAATTACTTGGAATCCATGACACCGTTGGCCACCTACGCCCTAAATATCTTTCTTTCAATAATTATTAGTTGGGACCTTCCCCTGGATTTGTTTACCTTTCACTTTGGTGCTTTTTAATAGTTGCAGAAGGTGTGCCATAGCATATTTTTGCATAATCACATAAAAAAACAAATGGGAAGAAATGCGATTGTGGTTTTGATTGATCCTTGCTCCGTTTTTCCCTTAATTAACTTCACTTCCTGTCTGTTTTTTCCTCCATGCAGTCAGCAGATATCTCGTTAAGGACGTGTTTATTAGGCTCTGACAAGCTGCTGACTTTAGCATCCGCATCCTTGGGCTCTCTTTTCCTTTCCTTTCGTTGAGCTCGCTGGAATCAGCAGATTAGGATGCATATTACCATCAATGCCGCAGAGGAGATTTGCTGGGAAGGTCTGTGGGTGTGTGGAGCTGGCGGCGCTGCTGAGGGCGCGGAAAACGAACAGCGTGTACCGGCTCCTAAGTAAATGCGACGGTCATACGGTTGAAGTCAGTTAAATTAACGAGAAAGTCGTGGCTGAGACGGAAAGTAGTTTTTGTGGACGTATGTTTGTGTTCATATTAATAATTTGAGGAGGATTTATTTAACATTTAAATCCTGATCCTCCGTGATGGTGCAGGGAGGTAATTACCTGCGAAACTCAGCCGCTGAACCAACACTTTGCGTGCCGTGTGGAGCGAGGGCTCCTTGGTCACTCAGTAAGCTGTCTACCACAATCTTATTTCACTGTTTTGATGTGCGATTTCTCGGCCTCAGACAGCTTGTCACTCTCTTCCAGGTGTGCTGTCTTGCCCTGCTGCAGTCCTTCCACTCACTTTTGTCATCAATGGTGGTGCATCGACAGCCATGTGGACTCGACACACTCATTCACTGTCTGATTTCTGTCCGGGGGGGGGTGGGGAACAACAATGCCAGCGACCGACAGGCTTTAAATGCACTGTGTAAGATGCAGCTGTATACCTCAGCTGGGCTTGGGAGGATTATGAATGATTATATAGGAGAGGAGACAGGGAGGCATTTGGTGGGGTGGAAGATACACCTGCACACCTCAACGCCCTGCAATCATGGTCCAACAGCTTTTCCCTTTCTGGGACATGAACTTGCAGCGTTTGAGGAGAGTGGGTTGATACGCAATCAGGAGCATCACAGCAGAGCCACATTCACATCCAAGGATTAGTGTGTCTCCATGGAGATCCGCTGGGGTCCGTCCCTTTTTTCACAGCCATGCTCCCGGACGTCTCCCGATTGTGTGATAGCCCTCTGGCTCCGTCTCGTTCGCGCATTCCGTAGGCCAGGGGGAATTTCTTGGGATGAGGTGAAGTGCCGTTGAAGTGTGGGCCTGTTTGGAATCAGCGGCTGTTATATTCTCGTTTTACCCTGCTACGGGACACCTTCAGGCCTCATTTAGAGGGACACTTTTGCTGAGATTAAAGTTCCTCTGTTCAGGGACATAAATCACCCTGCCAGCTTTCTGGGTCAATCTCCGTAGCTACCTGTATAGACGGGCATATGTGCCCATAACACCAGGCGGCCCAGCGGTTAGAAAGTGGGTTAGTAAATATGTCGGTTGTTGGTTCAAGTCCTCTGGGGGCCTTTGCTGTTGTAACCTTGAGCAAGGTGTTTGAATGTTGTTTTCTTATTTTATATCCACTCGTGTGATTTGACTAATTGTGTTGCTTAACTTAAGTGTCTCTGCTAAGGCACGTATTGTGTTTGAGAGTCTCGCCCACCCCCCAAGCCTGACATATTTACCCTACACCCTGGTGTCACAGACTAGCCCAGGTTGATTTGATGTTTATAACTCTAAGGGCTATTGGATCCCAGCCCCCCCACCCAAATACGGTTTGTGCGATTTCAAGCAAGGCGGTATTCACAGAGTACAGCACGTCCTCGTACATTATATTCAGTGCGTTTGTAACGCTCCGTAAAACTGCAATGTTTGGAGCAGGTCCTTTTAAAATATTTAATGCATTCAGTTCTAATTACAGGAATTCCATTCTCTTACAGAAACACGTTAAAATTGAAAGTCTATGTCAAATAGTAATTAGTATCATTATTGACTGCAAAGTTTAATTCCAACTGAATATTTTATTCCCAGCAAGATTTTGTTGTGACATTGCTTCACCTGGATAAAATGGTCTTATGATAAAATATTCATAGTCTATTTATTATTCCTCTTTTATTACTTAATAATTTATTTTACCTATGAGTATATGCAAAATTTTTCTGCGTTATTTTTGGCTGGAGAGCAGCAGCATATGAAAAGAAATTAAGTGATATTTAAATGTACCTGGTGACGGTGATGAAAAAAGACAGCTAGGGGCTCTAATTGGATTTGTTTAGCCCAGCGGCTAATATTTATCAAATTTATACAATTTATGCAATGTCGTGCAAGGTTGAAGAAAGTTGCATGCACTGGGTTGGTAACTGGCTACTGTGGTACAGCAGATGTAATCGCTAGCTCCTAATGTATTGCTGCTGTCGGTTTGCCAATCAAGAATGTGATTCTCCCCCCTCTCCTTCCTTGACTCGGCCCCCAGGACCACAGTGTGGTCGCCATTATTGTGAGCATGTTCACAAAGGCTGGCCATCACAGAATGAACCCTAGAATCATCTGCCTTAACCACGGCCGAGCCGGACACTAATCCAATACTCACATCAGGATGTTACTCGTGCATTATAAACACTTCATAAACATCATTTTGTCTTATTGTTTTTCTGTATATTGAGAAAATTCACTAGCATGGAATTTCAATGGACACATTTAAATATCAAACTAATTACCAGCAAATTGTAACAGAAGAATTCACACAACCCTATTAAGTTCCACTGAGTTCAGAAACTTTTTTTAATTTACCACAATACTGAATAGACATTCATATACTCATATTGAATGGCAATAAACGCAGCTATTTATATTGCATTATGCTGCCTCATGTAATATGACACATTACAAAATTTGAAACATTATAATTCTGCAGGATTTATACCCTGAATGACATCTGAAATGTTTTCATACCTTCTCAGTCCTGGTCGTAGCTGCTTTTATGACTCGCTTCAGTAGCTACCTGGTGTTTTTCAAATTAATGTAAGATTATATAGCAGTAATTTGTAATGATTTGATGGCCCCTGAAAAGCAACACTGACTCAGAAAGGACATGAATATCCCACCAACAAAGCTTTACGACAGCATCTTAATGGCGTGTGACGCTGGCTAGCTTTTCCTCACGCACCATTTCAGTTTATTTTACCAAGTGCGATATCAGCACGGTGAAGTCACACCGGATCAAAAAAGAACAATACAAGCGTTGGGTTTTTTCATTTATGATGCACTGGATCATTGCCCATGACAGCGTTAGTTTATCAATAATGTTTTGTTTGTTACACAATAGAAGCTCTTCCTGTTTCATCGCGAGACACACATCGTTGACAGCCACCAGTCGTCGGTGATGATTCACTGTACCCGTCACCCGAATCGAGCCATATTACAGGGGCTGCGTATTGGCTCTGTGAATGTGACCTTGGAAAAAAAAGCACGAAACAGAGCTAAAGTGAATGTTTACAACATGCAAACAATACTCATTCCTGCTGTGTGTCAGCGTCCTGTGCCCGTGGGCCTGGGAAATGTCGATACCGGTAATTATCCAGAAGGTTCTCCCCCCCCCGCCGGTGACATAAGCGTGTTCCGCTGTGCAGTTTCCGAATGGCGTACCCTCGGGGGGGGGGGAGTGAGACATTTAGGTGGCCGTGAAACTGCGTCTGCAAGCAAATGTACTGCTACACTATCGGGGCTGGCGGTCTTGTCCTGGCCTCTGCCGCTCCTCTTGTTATTTAACTTGGTGATGTTGTTGCCGTGGTTTTTTTTTTGTGGACGCGGTCCCCCAGTGGGTTCCTGGATTGCTGTTCCAGGGGGTGTGTTTTGCAGGAGCTTGGTCTTTTTTGTGCTCCCCCAGGAGCAGAGTCATTGTGTCACCATTCAACCCCTCCCCCCACATGTGGAGTCACATGCCTCAATGCGACCACTGTACCCAGCAACGCTGCGCGAGTGAGTGACCGCGGCCCCCCCGTACCCAAATGCCATTCACATCTCTTGATACAGAGCATTTCCTCGGGACTGTCGGTTCTCTGCTGTTTTGTTTTTGCGGTTTTGCAAGTAAATGTGTCAGCGATCATGAGCGGGGGGCCAAGTGAATGCCTTGACGGACGATACGTCCACGATGAAAATAAAAAAATGAGTGGACTTCAGTCAGGCCTGGTGAGACTCTCACATAAGAGCGTCTGACAGCTAGATAAATCAATGGAAAAAAGACAAAGTTTGCTTAATGGCTGCCATATTTTCTGCAAGGATTTGCAAGGACATGTTCTGTCACCCAGGCCGGCCCCCGCCTTGTGCCCTGTGTCTCCTGGGACAGGCTTCAGACTCCCTGTGACCCCTGCACTGGAAAAATAGCATGGAAGATGGATGGATGGATGAATGATGGATAGATGGATGCTTTATAATTTTCACTTTGGTAGCGGCAGAGTCTGAGGAAGAAATGTTAAACTTTCATCTGTCTCGCATCTACGGGAAAGCCAAGAACATTTTTATTTCATCACTGAGACGCCCCAAATTGGCTGACATCAGGCATCGCAGCAAAACTGTCAGGGCAGCTGGCTCTCGTTCTCAGATCCCTGGCAAAAGAGAGCGCAATTTGTGCTGCACGGTGGCTGCGGATGCCTCCGTGTAACAATCCGTGGGCCTGAGCAGTGGACTGACACACGCAGCGCCGTCCGACGTCGATAGCCCAGCATTCCCTGCAGTCATTAATCTTCTCTGTCAGCCTTCTTGTTTAACTCCCCTAAAGGAAGTGTAATATCCTGCCCTACCTCACGTCTCGTCCTGTTACTTTTACGAGGAGAATCCAAAACAGAAATACAATAATGAAAAAAGCAAATTGAAAAGAAAGTGTCTCCTGTAAAAAGCCGGCTTTGAAACAGAAGCTTGCTGTCTTAGCTGGGGAGCAGGTGCATTCTGGGAATTGGAGCTGAGCACATAGTAATCCACAAGCTAAGAGGCGGGTCAGAAATTCACGATGGTCAGCAAGTGTTTCGTAACATGGGCTGGTTTATCCCTGATTAATCGTGGGGCCGGAAAGGCTGGCCCTCTCGATAACGGCATCCGAGAGTGGACGCCCAGTGTGATGGTGCTGACTGTACTGGGAAAATGTAAGACGTCAGCGATGGGACCGGGTCAAGGGCGGTTGCATTTGGGAGTGTGATGTTTGTTGTGTTACTCGTGTGACGGCAGAATCTGCAGAGTTATGTCCTCTGCCCTGTGCCCTCTGATAGACTGGCATCCCGTCCAGGGTGTCCTCTGCCCTGTGCCCTCTGATAGACTGGCATCTCGTCCAGGGTGTCCTCTGCCCTGTGCCCTATCTTTTCTGGCACAGATTCATGTCTCAGTGCAGCTCTGTACTGGATGAGTAGTCATGGAGCAACAGTGGTCAGGCACACGTAGTGACAACCACCGTACATTCTGGGGTCCTGCGGGGGGGGAGTGGTGAGGCATCTGCATGTGGCTTGTGCTCAGTCGTGTGCCGCCTTACTGAAATGCCATCAGCAAGGCCCGGAGTTTAAATGTGGCTATTTGGGAGCTACATGCTCAGCTGCCTTTTTGCCAGATTGGAAATGAGGACCCGGGCCAAAGTGCTCAAGGCCATCAAACCAGAAGGTGAAGTACAAAAGGACCAGGCTCCCGTTGGAATGCCTGTGGAGTCTCTGTACGTTGAAGGTCTGTACAGCAGCTACAAAACAACAGCAACATACAGAGTTACCCCGACAGGCTATGGCTTAATGATAGGTGGAGCTAAAGTTTGCTGTCAATCACCGATTGTCACATGAGAGGCAACAACGCCACCCACTGGCTTTTGAAGCCTCCCATCACCTTTGTCTTCAAGGGAAAAAATGACGTGAAATACATTCTTAAGTATTTCATTTCAGTGCCGTTCACTGGTAACTTTTTAGAGATAGTACAAGCGTAAAAGCCAATGGAAATGTATAACAAAAAAAAACACCTTTTAAAGTCATGTTTAAAAAGACTGTCACTAGTGTTATTCCTAACAGTATATTTATGGAAAAGTTTAATATTTGATGCCCTTTTAACAGAATGTCCTTTAGCGAGCGCTCTGCAGTACCTCACTGCCTTCCCTGCACGCGCCCCTATCTCGATTAGCCGCAAATGGACGCAGACGTTCTCTTAAAGAGCTTTCTGACGTGCCTGGAATACTTCACCCTGGCAGAAGGCAGCACAACTTTCGGCGTTACGTGGGCCCCGCAAAAGGCTGTAATAAATTTCATATCTGGGGGCGTCCTTGGGGACCCATCCACCTAACGATCAAACCTTCAAAACCAGAGTTAGGAAAAGCGCACCGACCCAAAGTCGAGGTGTCCTCGTCCAAGGCCCGGCTCTGCCGCGTGTCCCGAGTGATCTTAATACTTTTTAAGCATGTGCCTCCCTCTCCATGGCAACCGGGCTTGAATTTTTATATATTTAAGATATAATGCATAAGATATATATGACCCCCATTTGCAAGAGCCTCTAGGGGGCGCTTTCCTCTCCTTGAACCCTGTGCCTGTCACAGGAGGAGCTGCCGTGTGCCCTGAAGCGTCACATTTGTTATACAGCTGTAGGGACCCTTCACCCGGCCCGCTGTGATCGGACCAGGCGACCGCAAGTGCCGGGGAACTGATGTGAAAGTCATGAATGTCCCTAGGCAGATTTACATGTCTGTTTTATTTTACTATTATTATTTCTTTTTTATATGAAGCCATCTTCCCTTGCAAATGTTCTTGGGAAATACGGAAATGGACATGTTTTTTTTCACTGACAAGCGTAGCATCTGCCAGCTGCTGAGACATTGAAAAAACAATGGGAGAAGGTAATGGTGTTGGCGGAAAGATACCACACACAGACACACGGACACAGGCAAACAGACACATGCACGGAAACACGCGGACACACACACAAATAGACGCGTGAGCACAAACACAGGCTCACAAATAAAAACAAACACACACGTACTGACACTCCAATAGATACGCGCGCACACCGTCACACACGTAGGCACACAAATAGACACACACACACAATTTAATTTCTGTTGCCTTAGAGGCACAAGAAACAAAGTCAAGTGGGTGGAGGAAGATAATAGACTTGTCAGGACAGATTTGTAGTGAAAATCGTATCAAATCACAATAAGTTCACTGTCAGCCTTGTAGCGAATCACAATATGTTTAGTCAACCTTGTAGCGAATCACAATAAGTTCACTGTCGACCTTGTAGCAAATCACAATAAGTTCACTGTCAGACTTATAGCGAATCAAAATAAGTTCACTGTCAGGCTTGTATCGAATCAGATTCTTCTTAAGTCTCTTAGCCAATCACCGGTGTTGCGCTAAAAAGATGAGACAGTCTGTTGTTCCTGTTGGGACTCAGTGACCCTCGTTTGAGCAAGTTAACATGGTTTATATAGTAATAACTTGTTTGCCAGATACAAGGACGGAGTAAGAGAAGGGAGCTTCAGAATTGCCTGCCACCCACCATGTGCCCTGGACAGTGTTCCTGAGGATTCCCTGGGTATGGAACATCTCAGAGACACTTTCATCGATACACAGATGGATGAGATGGCGATTGTCTCCGGCCTCCCTGCTCCGCCTGGGGAAGATCACTTACATCCTTCTGCTTCTTCCTCTGTTTTTTCAGTGTTGCTTTTCCACCTCCAATGCCACAGATGTGCCTGAGAGTGATGAGAACTTGCAGGTAGGGGGCGTGGTACTGTGGGCTAGCGTGTCCATGCATGCTGGCTCCCCTGTGAGATGATGGGAGCTGGCTGAGACACCCTCCTATATTAGTTCCCCCCCCAATGTTATAACTGTGGCCCATGGGATCGGAGGGGGAGTTGACAAACAACACTTCTGTAGGTGTGAGCGGAGGCTGCCAGTGTAGGCACAGCAGGGGGCGCTGCGCTGGAGGTGAGCACAACTCCCCCCCCCACTCCCAAAAAGTAGCGGGGGGCCTGAAAAACAGACGAGGAATCCGTGTATAAAACATGTCACCAACTTGCTCCGCCCTCATTGTGAATGATGGGACTTGGTCTAACTTGTCTTAGAACCATAACACCGCCTTATATTCCCATTTAGCTGCAGTTTAATGTCGCCTTATTAATATCTGTGTCTGAGTAAAACCTCTCAGTATCTTCATGGTGCCTTTGGTTCTAGGTGTATAGCTGTAACGTCAATCCACACTGAAGCATTTTCTGCTTAAAGGAGTTGATGAATGCATGGGGTGTGGCTTGTATTAAGGGTGTGGCTTAGGTGTGGGCGGGGTTTATAATGTAGGTGTGGTCTTACTCTCAGCAATGTGTGCTGTGATCTGCTTACATTACTGTTGTTTCACAGTGGGGCAGGGCTTGGCTCACTGTGCAAGTGAGAGTTTTTTTTTTTTACAAATTGTAGAGGGGCGCAGGGGTTTAGTTTTTGTGCTCTCTGGGTGGGAGGTGTTATGGGTGTGTAATACAAAGGTGTCACTGTTACGGAGGGGCTTGAATGATATTTGTGCAACAGACCCAAAGACACCATTCCAGCCCCAGGGCCCAGTTGACGTCGCCCAACCCTCATTTGACAATTTAATTTATTAATATTCCAGACAGCAGACCTTCATTTACACTCCAGCTTTTGGAAGGTGACCTTCATGCCAAATCTAAAAACACATAAGAAACTGCACTGAGCTTCAAGCTTTTCAACTGAAGGTTGATGCTGGAGGCCAAATTCAGCTTCAGGCAGGAATAGGAGACAGCAGAGACCACGTCTGGAGTCTCTGCGGACCGGCAAACGTGGGAAAAAGCGCACGCCGGCTGAAACTGAAATACACAGCTGCGGCGTGTCTTCGGCGTGCAGCAGAGGGTGCATGAACCTACTGTCGGTGTGAAATCTCTCCTGCCATCTTCCTATACCTGTACCCACCTTCACACATGCATACATCAGAATCCTGTATTTATCAACAAATCATTTTTCATATGAGGAATTTGCTTTGGGGTGTTATGCAAAACGGTCAAGGACAATCGATATAGCAACATTATATACATAAATAGAAATAAATGATGTGTCTACTGCAGATGTTGCAGAACATTCTAGAACAGGGGTGGCGAACTTGATCCATGGAGAGTGGCTGTAGGTGCGGGTTTTTGGGATGACCTCTTAATCAGCCAATGACAGCGGGACTGGAGTTGAGAAACACTGCTTCATTATTAGATGATTGAGAAGTCATTCCAAACACCCGCACCCACAACTACTCTCCATGGATCAGGTTTGCCAACCCCTGTTCTAGAAAGTGTGTGCGTAAGCAAGGACCAAATTCATTTTAACCAAACTTTCCATTTAATTTATTATACGGTGTACTTGGGACAAAAATCATAGTTGAATACCACTACTGTTTAAACTATTTATATATACTGTATGAATACACTTATTTGCAGTTTGAAGACAGTACCCCTCCCAAAAACACAGCCGATCCCTGCTGGTGGTTACATACCGACCCTCCCCCCCCCTCTGACTAAACTTAAGACCCTTTAAGACTCTCCACAGTTTTTGAGGCAAATAACTGCAGTAGTGTGACCCCCATCAACCAGGCCTGTGTATTCAGGGGGGTCAATGAGAAAACGCCGGAAGCCATCTTGGCCCGTTCATGTTGTGCGACGATCTCTGCATCTGTAAGAAAGAAGGAGCACAATCAGAGTGGGGGAGCTAATCGGCATGCAGACCCACAGCCAGAGCCCGGCATGGCGAGGTTGTGGCGCAGGCTCTTTCTGAAGCCGCTCACTTGCTTCTGTGACTAATACGCTCTGCCAGTGACCCCACCCCTCCAACCGCAAGCCAGCATGTGCACTACCAGCCCCCACATCCAGGGGGAGCACTTCCCATACCCGGGAAAATGGTCTGTTTATGCAGGTATCGAAGAGAGCTGAGTCCAGCGAGATAGTAAGGTTGAGCGGCTGAGGAAGGAACCGGTTCTGGCCACTGGAGCGCCAGGCAGCCAGATTATCCACAGCGCGTGTTTGCCGATGATAACGAGATTGGAAAAAACCGCCGTAATCCTGGCGCAGAGAGGAGGGGAGGCCAGGGGGATGGGTAGGGAAGGGTATACAAACGTGTGCGATGGAGAGAACAGAGGGGCTAGAAAACAGAGAGAGATGGAGGTAAAGATGTAGAGAGGAGTTGGGGGGGCGATAAATTGCAGAAACAAGGGCACTTGAGCATAAAATTAGATTTTACAAATGTGTTGTTTCCTGACAGTTATTTGACAGAAAAGATATTAAACCATTAGAGGCTATATGTGTATTACTAATGATATCAAATAAATAAGAGCAGGTCATGTCTTCACAGCAGAGGCTGCCGACGCACGACGGCTGAGCGGCAGATGCAAGGGAAAGGATCTTCATCATGGCAAGGGCCATGTTTCCGTTAACGCTTTAAATATAGGGACCGTCAGAAAATGCAATTTATATGATAATATGAAACATTTAAAGCTCTAATTTATTGCCTGTGCCCGTTCCAGGTGTAGTGGGAAAACAGTGAAATATGGAACAAGATTTTTCGCGGTCGAACACACTGAAGATCGCTTTTAGGACAATCCCTCAGTGTATTTCTGTCATTAGAGTTTTAAACCAATAAGATCTTTGATTTAAGATGTCTGATGTGCTGTTTATCTGTTTTAATATAACATTTTTGTCAAAATCTTTAGTTTAAGCGACGAAAACATGTAACAGCGGAAAATCAAAAGCATGAATGCCACGGAGCTGATAATCAGGGAAATATATTAAACAGTCATATAATATCAATAAATATCGCACTGATTTCGGAAACGTGGTGAACTGCTAGCATGGTGTTAGCTTGCCTGTTATAAGGACATGGACTTGGAGAAGGTTGCTGGGTCAAGTCCCTTAGGATGATACCAGTGGCAGTACCTTTGAGAAAGGCACTTAACCTCAATCAGTGCAGCTGATTGAGCCCGTTTCAATGGGTTAAAAAGAAGAAAAAGTGTGTCACCTTGGGAGAAAAAAAAACACATTACAAGGCAGCCTAACTTTAATTTTAATATCACTCTTCTGCTCCTACATTATGACTGAACAAGAATGGGGAAGAGCAATAACGGAGAGAGTGAGCGATAAGAGGGGGCATTGTGTTCAGGGCGGACGGGAATAAGGCTCCAGCAGAAGCGAGAGAGGGACATACCAATACCGAACGGCAAGAGCCGGAATGCATTCTAATTAAATGTGTGATGATTTATATGCGCAGGGCAGCCTGATTTTACATGCCTGTTCTGAGTTAATCTCAAATTCAGAAAGGGCCTGTGGTTTATACATACCGCTTTGAGAAGAGTGGAAGGCATTTCCGTTACTTTTTTGTTATAAGAGGGCAGAACAAGAAGAACTACACTATTTTAAGAAGCTAGTAAGTGTATTTTCATGACAGTCATAAAGCTAATACAGAGTCGAGGTCTAATCTCTGGCTATTTCGAAGTCAATTTAATTGGTAAATCATGTGATACATGACGTCTTTTTATTTAAAAAGTAGGGTCATGAGATACGTGACCGTGCTTTATTTAAATGGTGAAACCATGTAGTTCAAGACCTCTATTGCGTTATAAGATTCAGTTCTTTATTGTCATTGTACATGACAGTACGCCGAGATTAGGACAGTGAACTGGTATTAATAGTAACATTATTCATAAGCATATTAATATAATGTTGAAATAAGCCTTTGTATTTCCTGACCATCTCAAGACGTTTCCCATGACTGCACGTGACATTGCTTTATCTGTTTGTGATTGGATCGTTGTTTGTGATGCTGAACATGTTTTCTTGTTTATTTAAAGGCACATGGAATTGATATTTAGGAATCTATTAAGTCTCCTGTAAAAAAAAAACATCATAAAAACAACAGTGCCTCAAATTGTGAGACAGCTGCCACTTTGTCAGCTGAGACCGTAATGATATTGTCACGGTTCAGACGTGGCGCTACTTGGCGGCACAATGGACCGTAGAATCTGTTGCCAGGTGATAGATGGGTGAATTCAGCACTGAACAGTTTCACTGCACAGGTAAAGATAGTCTTTTAAGTACCGCTTTCATGGGGGCCTAGAGAAAAGCAATCTGAAGTTTTGCTCTAGATGTTTTTGTTAACAGCGCGTTGATGGATCGGATCCCGGCAGCTATGAGAGCCTCATATCTGTCTGCTGAGTGGCTGACCCTGTCCAGGCCGTGAGCACCTGCGGACTTCGCCTTCAGCTGCTGTGTTTACAGCTCTGAGATGGGAGGGAGTGGGAGGGGAGAGACGGGCTTAACAGGATAGAGGAGGAGGGTGAGGAGAGGTGACAGCAGTTTTGGCACAAGTGAAATGCAATGGAAAGCAAAACAGAGGAGGTGGAAAGTTCAGGTTCAGAAAGTACAAATCCAGACCAAGATTTTGTTTCAACCAACCATTGAGCATGAAGAGTTACAGTCACAGAGACTCAACTGGTTGGCTAAAACAAAATCTTGGCATGGATTTGTAGTTTCCGGACCTGTACTTTCCACCTCCGCAAAACCGGCCTCGGGTCCTTGGAAGGGGCAGGGTTGGGGTGAGAACCAAGAGACTTAAGGAACCAGTGACATAAATGATGGTACCTCTGCAAAATTCCATGTTACACTGGTATGACTCAGCTTTCCCACAATCCTCACTCATTAGCGGTACATATGTCTATATGTCTCCATGGACCACTTTTTTCTGACACGAAAATACAACAGCTGTGCCTGTTGCAAACTCTTTGAGTGAAACCGCTGGCTCCAGTGTACAACGGCAGCTCCCACCAGGGGAGCGCAGCCCTTTTGGTCAGGCGAGGCCCCTCTCCAGACGTTTCCTGCGGGATTCACATGTCGGCAGCATGTGCGGGAGAGAGCGTCTTCGTCTGGCAGCGATCCGGCGCGATCGTCCCTGATTAAACACGGCAGCTGTCAGGGCTTCTCGTGGTACGGGAATCCGTGAAGAAAAGATGTGGTAATTGGTGTGTTTCTCCACAATGGGGTAAGCTCCAGAGATTAATTAAGATCTTTTGTAATGTGGGCCATTAGCAGAAAACATATTAATCTAAACCAACACCCGACTCTCACAAATAAAAATTAAATCAAAAGCAGTTGTGCTTTCATGCCTAAATGGATGCATTGCACAAAGTTTAGGTTTCGAGACAGAGATACTACTATTTATGTTCGGTATTAACATGCTTATTCATCTGCTTGCATATTATTTTATTATACAGGCCAAAAACGGCTATATTTTTAACCTTTTAATGTGCTTTTTGCAGCTTCCCCAGAGGCAGTGGCTTCACCGGGGAGCGAGCGGCTTCTCTTGTTTATTAGATCTGCTAAAGTGCTTCCGAGCTATGCACATTTTATCCTCTTAACAGTCAAATTAGTATATACTCCAGCAATTACTTAATGTTCTCTAATGAGATTTCCCATGAAGCAGCAGGATTCATTTATTTTAATGTGCCTTCTTCTCTGGAGCGTGTGCATCACTTCCCTGGGAAGAAGAGCCTTGAGCCACAAATAGAGAGGTTTGCTTGCCCCCCCTCCCGCCACAGAGTACCTTATTTTCACCAGCCAGGCTCCCGTCATCTTCTGCTGACCACACCTGCTAGTGTATGCCTCTTTCTGCCATTGTTCCTTATAGCTAAACACAGGATAAAAAGGGAAAGTGTTCCAACCAGTGTTTCCGAACCCTCCAGTCCACATTTTTGCTCCCTTCTGGCCCCCTAACACACCTGTACCAGTTATTTGGTGTTCTTGATTGGCTGGGAGCTGTGAGGGAGCAAAAATGTGAGCTGCCTGAGGGTCCCTGAAGCCTCGGCTGGGAAACACTGGTATAGACGGTGTGGAATTACTCTGCCATTGATTAGTCTTCCTAGTCTCACTGGTGCCGCTCTACGCCTGGAGCAGTGCCCTGCCAGCTGTAGAAACTCCTTACAGAATCAAGGACCAGAAGTTGGACTTGTAGATTTGCCTTATTTGTGAGGCTAATTGCTTTCCACATTGAAATAAAATGCATCCCCCCCTATAGGATTTATGAAATCTGGTTTCAATGTGTTTAAAAAAATGTAGGCTGCTTTATTTCGGTTCCTCCAGCCACGGTGAAATTAATACGTTCTCCAGCACTATGGGCTAACATGCAAGCTGGGGGTAGCTTAATGGACACACATACCTGCCCTTTAGATCCGCTGTTGAAAGTACAGACTGGGGCAACTTGTCTGGTTTTTTTTTGTGCAGTTCCTCCATTAGTGGCAACCTTCATTTCCACTTGAAAGCTGCACATTCTTTTCAGGGGGATTTTAAGCCATGCCAGTGAGCGGGGTCCTTGCGTTTATATCTGCAGAAGACGAGCAAAGTGTCCCGCGTGTCCTATTTGCCATAGACCACAGCTGGGAACGCGTCGGTTCGTATTTGAGAACTCTCCGAAATGTTTTCGCCCTGAGTCATTTTTGCTTTAGATACTAGGAGTCTCTGATGGAGTGGGAGTAGAATATAATGACCATTTTCGGATTTTTTCCCCCTCTCTCACTTTGCTTCCATTAAGATCTGGAACTTCAAAGCTGGTTTTTGTAATCGTCATGGGCTCCCCCAAGCTGACACTCCCTGTGACCTCTGTACCCCAGGCGGGATCTTCGAGCAGATGGAGGGTCCGGTCCCCATGGTCAGCGCAGAGGAGCAGGCCTTCAAATTCGCCGTCAACAACATCAACAGGAATAGAACGTTGTTACCCAACACCACGTTGACGTACGACATACAGAGGATAAACATCTATGACAGCTTTGAGGCTTCAAGGAAAGGTGAGCCAGGCTTGAACTGTACATGTTTAACAATTAGTCAGAAGATTTCCCTGAAACTGTCCATCTTTTTGAGGTCAGGAAACCTTTGTAAGCCCTACTATGGTGAGTTCATGTCCAAAATAAATGCTTCCGCCTTCCATGTCAGAAGAGATACATTGCTGTAAGGTGGTCAACATGAGCAACACATTCTCAGGCTTACTTTCAATCAATGACTCCTACATCCAGAACTCAGGGAGGTCATCAATGACACCAGCGGATGCCAAGATTAAATAAAAACTGACTGTGGTACTCTTGAGTGCTGCTCCTGCTTCCCTCTAGCACAGATGGTCTGATATCTTTTTTGTCCACCCAATTTTAAATTTTATTAGAATTTACAATATAATGTTTACTCACCCATATCCTGTGATAGAAACGGGGTTAGGAGGAGAGTTGCTGTAATGGGGGGGGGAGTAACATTATTCTAAGGGCCACTGACTGGCCACTGATGCCCCCCCCCTGGTTGGGAGACAGATGGGTGGATAACCTTTACATTGGTTGGAGTTTTCAGCCTAGACCACAAAATGATACCAAAGACTGGTAATACAACATGTATCTCAGCTGTGTTTACACAGTATTGAAAGGCGTGTTAGCTCAGGGGGCAACACTGTAGCCTCATACCTCAGGGTGAGTGGTTTGAATCCTACCTCAGTCCTGTTATGTTGCCCTTGGGTCACCTGGGTTTCCTCTGGGAACTGCAGTTTGTAGACATGCAGCTAAATGGATTTGTATCCTGGGCATTCCCCGACTTGTGTCCTTCGTTTTTGGGGAGAGGTTCTAGTTTGTATGACATCAGCGGCATGTTTATGTATTTTATTGTTGTAGTTATGAAGCAGACCCTATCCCGTTGCTGTGGAAATGGTTGCCATGGCACATCAGAGCTAGCATGTTGTGATTGTGCTTTGCAGCCTAGAGTTTACCACTTCCTGTGGTTGGCTTGGGTCGCCCTGCCCGTCTCCATGCCCTCTCCTCTTCCCACAGCCTGTGACCAGCTGTCATTGGGCGTCGTGGCCATATTTGGGCCCTCCCACAGCTCGTCGTCGAACGCTGTCCAGTCCATTTGCAATGCGCTGGAGGTGCCGCACATCCAGGTGCGGTGGAAGCACCACCCTTTGGACAACAGGGACACATTCTATGCCAACCTCTACCCTGACTACTCCTCACTGAGCTACGCAATCCTGGACCTCGTCCAGTTCCTCAAATGGAAGACGGCCACCGTCGTCTATGACGACAGCACAGGTGGGAAATCTCAAAGTTTGATTTAGTAGCGATAATTATTCCCAGCTAGTTTGTGAGGTAGTAGAGTCGCACCACATGACAGTGAAATAATGCTGCTAGATTTCCTGGAAACTTCAAAAAAATTCTTTCCAGATCTTTCATGCTTGTCCAATATCCAGATTGCCAACCTATACATGATCTGAGGAAACCATTGTCCCTATACAGTACACATAATTTGTTTTTATGGTGACGGCAATCGCCTCTAAGTCGCCTGATGTTCTGATCGACTTTGAGGACGCCCTTAACTGGGCAGTGTAGAGCTGGAGGAGAGGTGAGGGTCCAAACCTCATCGATCTTATTTCTGATACATTTTAAATTACAGTTCTGCTTTTTTTTGTGACCCGAACTTCCTCTCTTGGTATTTCCGTGCGGGAGGAATGCAGATGTTGCAATAGGCACTGAATGGAGACAAAAGTAACCTTCCCTTCTTTAATGTGACAGCTTTTACCAAGATTGGATAGCGCTTTTACCATTGCCATTGGCAACTGAGACGGTGGGCTTGGGTCACCTCAGAAAAACTTGTGTAATTTTCGTCAAGAAGATTGCATCTTTAATTAACTTGGAAGTGTATTTATCTTTCAGTTGGAGCAATAAAATATGATCTTAAAATGAAAATGTGGGGCTGGAATAAAAAGGTGTGGGGGGTGGGGTGGGGGTAGGGAGGAGGTGAATCATCATATGCTAAGTTAGCTTTATCTCTGCTAAGTTAGCATTAGCCCTGCTAAGTTAGCAATAGCGCTCCTAAATTAGTGTTAGTTTTGCTTGTAGTTGTACTGTGACGCTCTCCGTGTGAAAGTGGCGGCCGGGGATGTGACTGTGTTTGTGTTGCGCTAAGTTAGCATTAGCTTTCTGACGTTTGTTCCCTAAAGGTCTTATTAGACTACAGGAACTGATAATGGCCCCCTCCAGGTACAACATCAGGTTAAAAATCCGACAGCTCCCGCTGGATACGGATGACACGCGGCCGCTGCTCAAGGAGATGAAGCGTGGGAGGGAGTTCCGCATCATCTTCGACTGCAGCCACGTCATGGCTGCGCAGATACTCAAGCAGGTGAGAGCTCCACCCCGTCACCTGGCTTATTATGGCTACTGTGCTTTGCTGACCAATTAGAAGCAGGTATGCTGGAGGTCTCCACAGCTCGCCTAGCTAGGAGAACGCTGTAGCAGTTGTTAATGGCATTTTGCTGGATTAAACGGTCACATCCTATGAGCACAGTACATCAGAGTGGTCTTACGTTACACTTTGGGGGGGGTCTGTTGTTGACCTTGAACCCTCAGAGGTTTTTTTTCTCCCAACTTTATACTAGTTTTTGGATTCACTCCCCTGTTGTCTTCTTTCTTTTTCTTTCTTTCTTTCTTTCTTTCTTTCTTTCTTTCTTTCTTTCTTTCTTTCTTTCCCTTTACCTGTTTTGTGTGCTATTCGGTACATATGATAGTCATGCATTACAAAACAGCCACATCAGATGCCTTGGGCTGATCCTGTTACGAAAGGCACTATATAAAAATAATCTGAATTGAATGTAAATGTACTCAAGAGAAAATGGCTGTCTTCAGAGGCTGTAGGTGCCTCAGGGCCTGTAGGTCATTTGCGATCCTGCCCTTGAGGAAAGGTCAAAGCCCTTGGGGAGAGCAGGGACTCTGAAGGTCACATGCTCATGGTGGGGGGGAAATAAATCTTGTGGTTATTTATGTTCTGGCATGTCTGCCATCATCCAAGCACTGATTGCTGAACACCAGCTGTGAATATATGTCCCCTAAAATGCATTTTTATGTTTCTGTGTGGGACTGTTGTATAGTAAATATGACACATGCCGCGGCGGGGGGCGGGGGGGGGGGGGGGGGGGGGGGGGGGGGGGGGGGGGGGGGGGGGGGGGGGGGGGGGGGGGGGG
>JAODKC010000137.1:24092875-24103823 GCA_026777985.1 Mormyrops attenuatus | reverse complement strand
TGTGACTTGTGGGGGCTGCACATCTCGTTAACGGGGTTGGAGACGCCCCCCCCCCCCCCATAATATGGGACATCTGTGTAGTTCACAGATTATCATACATGCGACTGGCTAGATTGATTAATCAGTAGCCCCCATCTCTGTCTGAAGTGTCACATGTCCAGTCCTTGTGTCACATGACCTAGGATAGTTCAGCTTTTACATCTTTGACAGGATGCTGGGTGCAGTGCCACCAGATCTTATCAGATCTGGATTGATGGTCATAAAGGCAGATTCCTGTCTAGCCCCTCCTTCTGTGAACCTTATTGTAAGGGAGTTTATTGTAAGGGGACATTGAGCATCCTTCTCTGTATGTGTCGGGTGAGCTCTGCAGTGATGTCCATGAGATATGATCCGTCTCCGTTTTACAGTGAGGCTGTAGCCCAGAGGTCTCAAACTCAGAACACCCAGGCGCCTCTTACTAGGAGGTCTGCAGCTCAAGCGGGCCACCGCTAAACAGTCCACACTAGACGGTATAATTCACCATGGTGCTGGGAAATTTTACAGCCATTGATTAGTGAAATAACATAATGTTATTTTTCAATGGAGAACAATCAATAGATCGGTTATCCAGTTTTAATCATGATTCAAAAACACGCCACCTTATGGACAGAACCGTCTCGCGAGCCGGTACTTTGAGAGCCCTGCAGTAGCGTGTCCACAATCTGGTGCGAGACTCCGGGCCTTCTTGTGCCTGACTGACTGTAAATACATGCAGACCTCACGCAGACCACTGCTAAACGTCGACATTGAGGCCCCGTGTTGTCAGCTGGCTGTTTTGCCTGCAGTGACCTTGGTGGTGGTGGGGGGGGGTGCTATTTGAGAGGAAGCACGGCCCTTTTCCATTATAGTTCTGCTCCCTTTCCCTGATACTGTGTTCTGCTGTACTGCTACAGGTGCTAAATGTGTCATAGAGGTGCCTGACTGGATATCTCCAAGGTCAGGCTACCGAAACAGCTACGAATTCGTACTGGAATTCCATTTTTTGAGTATTTTTCTTTTTTAGGCAAATACTGTATGTTAGTACATCGACCCATTTTCAAAATACATTTGTTGAAATACCATTATATGGATATAGTTAAATTCAGTGTAATTTAAACACACACTCTGGTATTTAAAAGATGAAATCAAGACAGCTAAATTGTACTTTAATAAATGAATTCTTTTTTCTGCTGCATTCCTTGAAAAATATATCTGTGCTCATGTTGTTTTATTTTTCATTTGTTGTGACTGTCTCTCCACTAATGAGTGTATGGCATAGTTTAGTCTGTACAACAGATTGTGCACACTGCCTCCCCACCTCCCCCCATGTCGTCTTTATTGTCTGAATGGGCAGCTGGACCCCCCCTTCGCCTCCCCCTCCCCATCTTCTGAATCACCCCCTACTCCAGACATGGCAGGATGTGGGGAAAAAGGACAATTCATTTCATTTTTATATTTTTTACATTAAATGTATTTATTAAAGGTGTATATATTTGCATTCCCAAACTCAGAAAGGTAACAAAATGAAGGAAAATAATTTTCCCCTCCAGTCCAGATACTGGATAGCACTTGGTTCGATAACCGCTAATGCTGGAGCACGAACCAGCAGGCTGTCAGAACAGAGAGGTTAGTTTGGAGCCATCCTAACATCTAGATGGGCTCTGATGGATGCCAGAATCTGCAGGCTTGACTTCCCTGACTAAATTCAGCCGTAAAATCTGTACCCGATTTGTAGAGATGTGAATAATTAAAATTTATACCCAAAAGAGTCACAGAAATAGACATTTAGTTTGGTTATATAAATTGAATTACTCTTACGTACAGAGCATAAACATCTATTTTATAGTGAACTATGTATACTCCTATTTTATAAATCATGTGAAATAATGAAGGAAAGATAGACCAGCTTATAATATGAATGAGGCCCAGTAGACTGAGGCCCAGTCAAAAATGGCTGAGGAGAAACAAGGTTTGTTTTATTTATTTCTTTTCTGTTGGGTTGTCTGCTTCGTTTGTCAAAAATAAAATAAATCGATGAATATATATTTGGTGACGACCAGGGTTCTCTGAGTGGAGATGCAGGATTTATATGAATATAGTTTTTTGTAATGTTTTTGTAACAATTTTGTTTTCCTAGTAACTGTATGTGTTACGAGCTGATCACCCTTTAGACTAATTGATATGATATTAAAGAAAAAAAAACATGCAAAAAGGGAACAAAAATAAATATAGAAGGTATTGAATTATTTTCTTTTTAACACTGTGAATAATTCAATTGTACAGTTTGCTGTATGGGTAATATGGTTTTAAAGTTTTAAATAAAAAAATAATAAAATGTTTTTTTTTTCAGTGATTTGTGCTGAAATTCATTTTACGTGTCAGACATGTTATATTATTATTATTAGTCTTACTGGTCTTGTGAGGATTAACAGCCCACAGATTCTGTCTGTGTATTTTTAGTGCTTCTTGAGCAGGCAGTCAAAAGGATGCCCAATCAAGCAGTCACTGATTGTATCACTTAATGAAGGGCCCAGCTGGGGCCCTTAATGTCAATAACGCGTTTAATCAAGTAACTGACACTTAGCGAGCATGACGGCCCCAAGGCTCCGGACTCCCAGCTACTATTCTTAGCCTGGCTTCTGCGTGACTGTTTAGCTAATACACTGTACTGTACCAGGATGTGGGGTGTAGTAATGTATGTCACCAGGGTGGCCTAAATATAAAATTCCTCCTGGGACATCAACCCTACATGCTAATGCTTGTTATTCCATGCCTAGCTATGGATAATCTGCATCAAAGCGGAGTCTAGACAAGTGCTGGGGTCACCATACTGGCTGACTCCCGCCACTCTGGGGCACATGTCCAGTCCCTGAGCCGGCCGTAGTTTGCAGTTTATGCCCTCAAAAGTCCCCCCACGTGAACCTCTGACTGCTGAAATGGTGAACTTAAAAGGCCTTTCAGAGTGAGGTGGCCAGCAGGGGGCCTGATGGAGAGCTTGTTTGCCCAGTGGTATTTCAGGCTTCTTCTAATCATAATTTAGTCCTGAATGGGCTGGGGAGGGTGCAGATGCAGGTGCAGTTTCTGCTGAGCTGCTCTTGGGTGTGGATTGAAATTATTCTAGCCTTTTTCCATTTTAACCTAAAAATAAATGCAGTCAGTCTAGACCAGGGGTGGGTAACCTTGTGTTGTGTGCACGGCTGTTGTGTGTGCGTGTTTTTGCTGTATCTCCCTAATTAAATCACTAATTAGAGGAGTGATTAGCTAAAGAGTCCTCACACCTGGGTTTGAACAGCTGACCTAAAAGTTATCCCAAAAACCTGTATACACACCAGCCCTTCGTGGATAAGATTGACCAGTCCTGGTCTAGACTCTCAGTTCAGGTTGACTTTTGTGGTAGGTAGTCTGGAGCAGGGGTTCCCAACCCCCAGTCTGGTTTGGGGTTATGGGGAGGGGTTGGTCAATTTCTAAAAATAAACTATACATTTTAAAGCTACATGTTTTTTTTTTCTCCATGTGTCCAGATTGCATCTGCCTGTCTGTCATTTAAAGATGGGAATGGAGGCTTCATCTTTCAGGAGATCTTCTGTGCTGTGTCAGCCCTCCCTTCTAGGAGCGTCTGATTCCACCTAAGCCTGCTGGTGCTCAGGCACCAAAGCCACTGAGATAAGGTCATCCTGCACTCCTATGAAAGGTGGAACAGGCTCTGGAAGGGATGGTACATTATTAAACTGATGGGGAGATTTGGAGATATCTGACTTGTTTGCCCATGGTGTGCTGAGTTAGAGCAGCATTCGTGTTTTGGGGATAAGTAGCAGGCTGTTAACTAATGAGTACAAGGGCTCAGGATGAATAAGGGTTTGGCGACTGGACAGAACGCCTCTGTCTATAGCCTGGGCTGCCCTGAAGGACTCCCCCAAATGCGCCGGGCAGCCAGTTGCTGGGGACCCAGCCTGCTGGAGGAGACCCTCTCTGCCCCCAATCCACTTAATGAAATTCATGGGTTATGGGCACGCTAATAGAACCTTATAGAAACCGAGGAAAATGCATGTACTGGAAATATCTCATTCAATTTAGGCTATCATAGGCGTGAATCCACCCTCGGGGGGCGAGCTGCACATTTTTGCTTGTCCAGTTGAGGACGAAAATGGGCAGCTGTATTTCACAAATTCGCCACTGAAACATGCCCCCCCCCGCCAACGCCCTGGTTTGGGAGTCCTGTCACGCCTTATTCACAACTAATTAGGCCTTAATTACTCCAGAGTGTGCAGCAGGGTAAAGGCTTATGATGAGAGGGCAGCAGGTTTAAATCCCAGGGCAGGTTCTGCTTTTGTACCCTTGAGTACTTATCCTGAATAATATAATACTAAGACGAATAATAATGGCTATTAATCCCTAAAATTATATTGCTTTGAAAGAGTGCTTGCCAAAATGTAGCTCATTTTAGGCAACTGGGCCTTATTTAGCAATATTTTTGGCTTTGTAGCTGGTAAAGACTAACCATGCTAATATGTTTATCCATCTTACCACTAACCCTGAACAGGAGGGTGGGGCTGGGGGGCGGGGCTTATCTCAGGTAGCATAGGGTGCAGGGAATAAGGAAACATTTAGCAAAACTTGCAATGTGTTTGGAGAAACCATTTCCGTAATTGAGAGAAATTATAGAAAAGAATAGTAGTTTTCGCACTTCCCTGTTCTGCTGACTCACTATCGCCATTGCACTGAAGCACGTGAGGGGGTTGTGTTTGTGGGTCAGGCTTGGAATGATCTGGACCAGCTTCCAGAGCAAATGATTTCAGCCAGCAGAAATGCAGCTGGAGCGAAGGATGAGGGACAGGGAAAGGGAGAGGGGTGGAGGTCATACAGGATCGATCAAAGGCAAAGTATCATCTTCTCAGGATCATATCGTCATCTTACGCTACATGATCCATGGTCCAGGGGTGCCATTGGCGATTCTGCGCCCCATGACAGCATATCATACTGGGCCCCCAACCCAGACTGTATAACCCCTCTCACGTCTCTTGGTGGGACGCCTCCCCCACCAGTCCACATCGAGCACTGAGCTCTTAGGCCATTGCTGCTTCTTGCACTTTCAGACTCTGTTCTTAATGGAGCTTTTTAATTGTATGATTATATTTTTTTTGTTTCTGCACATTATCCTGTATTTTTCACATTATGGTCCCCTTTTTACACTCTTTGCACATACACATTCACTTTAGTTACATACCTCAACTTTTTGTCTTTTACCTTTTTTCCTCTGTATTGTACTTTAAATGCATTATACTGTATTCTTGTATTACATTATATTCCTTATTCTTGATATATTTAAGCACGGTGAGAGCAATGCCTTGGCCTAACTTTCCCCTCTTTATGGTGCCCCTGCATGAGTTATATGCTAAGATGAAATTACAATCTCTTTGGTCACAGTGCAAGAAAGAGTGATAAATAGAATATAATTATGCATATGAAAGACACTTAACCACTGACAATCTGACAATTTAAACATCACACACTGAGACAGGGACATACACAGGAAAATAAAAGCAAAAATAACATTTTGAAAATTATATACACAGTTGTGCAAATTGCTAATGAATTGCATTGACTGGAATGCGCAAACATATATTTTATTATATATTTATGAATGTGCAATTTTTTGTTACAGCATTACAATTTTTCCATCACTGTATAAAGTCACAGTACTGTATAATGCAAAGATTAGAATAAGGGGGATCAAATGAATGATGGAGTGAAGAACAGGAGAAACGCAGGTAGCGGAGGGGCAGTTGGCGCTCGGCTTGGCCGGCGGGGGTTGCAGCATTGCGAGGCTTCCGGAGGTGGGCCAGGCTGGTAATTTAGGCAGCAATCACGCACAAAATAGGTCAGAGTGCTTCATGGCTAGAAGAACCAAACTGCACACTTTTAAGTGCTTATTAACCACTTAATTTATAGTTGCATGTCTTCTTTTAAGGAGTGCTTTTATGTTTGGAGAAACGTGTTGATAAAAATGTCTTTAATCATGTAATTCAAGCATAAGACCCATCTCAGAATGGCAATCTTATTCATTAATTTACCTTTTTATAATAGCAAATTTTTTTTTCTTGTTTTCACACCGTTAAAATCAGACAAAAAACATCTTTATATGATAGCTACTGTTACAGAGGGGGGGAGGAAATGCTTCATGTTTTGGCTAAAAGCTGAATAAACAAGCAAAATAATTATTTATTACAGCTCATTATACTGTTAAGTGTGTTCACAAATAATCCTGTTTGCCAGGGTAAAACAGTCTGAAAAATAATGAAAAAAACAAACCTAAAAGTGTATGATCCTGGGTGTAAACGTAGGAGTACACAGCTCACACTTAGAGTGTGGAAGTTTGGAATAATGTGCTAAATGTATTTACTTTTTGTGAGAGCTTGGGCATGTTTGGGAAGTCAGGTGACCTGGGTGTTCATTTTGATTGGTTCCACCTGCCTCTCGTTTTGCACATTATTTAAAGTGGTGTGCTTTGGACCAATCACCCCAATTCTGGTCTCCACACCAGCTATAAGCTTGCCGGTTCCACTTGCTGCCTGCTGAAATGGTATCTCAGTTTTCCGAGTCTCAGTGCTGAAATCATCCTAGCGCCAGGACTCCTGCAATCTGTGACTCCCTGTCCGATCCCAGCATCACCTGCTTCTGTCAGTCAGAAGGGACCCTAACAATGTTTAGTCCATGAGGTGGTTGTGCAACACACTCAGCCAGTGAACAACTTCTCAGTGAGTTTCTTAAAACTATTATTTACTAACAGTGTATGTAGACCAACTACAGTTTTAAATCACTGTGACTGTCATAGATCTCACACACCCCATATGTACACTATATACTGATTTTGGTAGAAGGCTATGAAGTACAGAACCTATTTCAGAGACACCAAGAGCTGAAATGCAGTCTTATTCACCTGTGCAGCGCTTTGGCTTTTCAATAGAAGCATCATGTACAGCAGTACCCTCTTTAACCCGGAAACAAGTGAAGGTGTTGCGTCTTACAGCAGGAAGTGTAGGTGTGTGGTCTTACAGCAGGAAGTGAAGGTGTCTGGTCTTACAGCAGGAAGTGTAGGTGTCTGGTCTTACAGCAGGAAGTGTAGGTGTGTGGTCTTACAGCAGGAAGTGAAGGTGTCTGGTCTTACAGCAGGAAGTGAAGGTGTCTGGTCTTACAGCAGGAAGTGAAGGTGTCTGGTTTTACAGCAGGAAGTGAAGGTGTTTGGTCTTACAGCAGGAAGTGAAGGTGTTTGGTCTTACAGTAGGAAGTGAAGGTGCCTGGTCTTACAGCAGGAAGTGAAGGTGTTTGGTCTTACAGCAGGAAGTGAAGGTGTTACGTCTTACAGCAGGAAATGAAGGTGTTTGGAATAGTGATGTGTCATGCGCAAAAGCATCGGCTCTAAGAGCCGATGCTTTGTAGTGAATCAGAAGAGCCGACTCCCATCGAGTGAGAGCCGGCTCCCCAGTTTTTTTTCGTTTCGCTAGTCAGCTCTCGCTCTCAGTGGCTCGGCTCTGCTCACAGCAGAACTTTGTTTTGATTGGCAGCATTGCGGCCTTGTGGCCAATCACGTGTGAGGATATGGGATCATACCATTATGTGAAAACAGAGAGGACGACAGACGCAACTGTCCGTCTCCTCAGTCAATGAGTGAGACAGTAGACAGCGGTGAGGAGGAGAGTGCGATTGCGTCGCAAAAACGTAAATATGACTGACGCCCGTAAATGAAGCAACATCTGGCTGCAGTTTAAAGATACTGGGAATAGCAGAGCTGAGTGCCTTCATTGTAAAATGAAAATAACAGTAAGAGCAGGTTCCACCACAAACCAGCACAGACACATCAGAACTGTCCATCCCACAGTGCAGTTGGAGGAGAGAGGGCAAGCTGGCTCAACGTCTACTGACCCTGGGGTGTCTGGTCCCAAACCAACAACAACTGCTGCTGCAGCAGCTACTAGTAGTGGAAGTATAACCTTTCTTACTGCAACTCAAAGCAAAATAAGTCAGTTTATACCAAAGCAGACAACCCCAGCCAAACAGCACAGTATTGATGAGGAGTTGGCTAAAATGATTGCCACTGATCTCCAGCCCTTTTTCATTGTGGAGGACAAAGGTTTTACAAGTTTTCCCAAAGTCTTAAATCCCACATACACTCTACCCAGTAGAAAAATACTGTCCCTAAAAATGATCCCAAAACTTTATATCATAGAACATGAATTATGGCAAGACAATGTTGAAAAAGCTCCATCAGTTTGCCTGACAGCTGACTGCTGGACCTCTAGAGCCACCTGCTCTTTCATGTCTGTCACTTGCCACTTTATTGAAAATTACAAGATGACATCTTGCCTGCTGGACTGCTTTGAGTTCACTGACAGACACACTGCAGAAAACTTGGTAGAGGAGCTATTAAGAGTGGTAAACGAGTGGCAAGTACAGGACAAAGTGGTGTGCTGTGTGAGTGATAATGCTGCAAACATCACCAAAGCCATAAAAATTCTGAAATGGATCCACCACCCATGTCTGGCACATACATTAAACCTGATGATAAGAGATTCCCTGAAGGTGGTGAAAACAACCGTGGACAAGGTAAAGGCCATTGTGGAGTTTTTCCACAGAAGCACAGTAGCTGCAGAGGGGCTGAAGTCCACACAGCGCCAGATGGGGTTGCCTGAACTGAGTCCCAAACAAGAGTGTGCCACCAGGTGGAACTCAACATTTTATATGTTGAAACGCATTCTTGAAACAAAAGATGCCATCATCTCCACCCTGGCCCTCATCAACGTGCCTGTTGATGCGTTAAGTCAAGAGGAATGGGATCTGGTGAAAGAGGTCTGCACCGTCCTGCGACCATTTGAGGAGGTGACTGTGGGGATAAGTGCAGACAGGTACCTTGGACAGTTGTTTTTTTCTCTACTACTGGAGAAACCGCATCAGCCCATCCAAACTGAGGCATTACATTTTTCTGAATGTCAACCTGCACTGAGGACATACTGTTTGGTTACTGAGTTTGGTTCCGTTTCTTTTCTGTGGATTTGTTTGCAGTGTTTTGTTCATTTGTTTTTGTGTTAGATTAAAATTAGAAGTTTGATTGAAATATTAAACAAAAGTAAACAAAAGTAAGAATTTTGTAACAAAATAAATACACAAAATTAGACAATTATAAGGCTTCTCATAAAAAACACTAAATGCAAAACGGTTTATCAACACACAAAGCAATCATATTTGCCAAGTTAGGCTAAAATATGAGGCTACAGATAATAATAGCTGTTAAGAGCCGTTTGGGAGCTGAAAGAGCCGGCTCTTCTTTGGGAGCCGGGCCACAAGAGCCGGCTCTCTGAAAAGAGCCGAACTTCCCATCACTAATATGTAGGTTTGTCTCAAAAGGAGATAATTATGTTTAACCATTCCTCAGGCAGCATAAAGTCACATGTTTGCCAATATTCATTGTTGTCTTGTGGGTAAGGTCAGGTCAGATCAATCTGGGGAGAATGCACTGGTACGGTGTCTTGTGTGCCATGTCGTTTAGGCAGGTTAAAGAGGACTGTAAAGTATGACTGGACTACAAGTGCATTACATCAGTAAATCATTTTGGTATTTAATCACTAACCACAGTTCCTGGTCCTCATCCTGAAGCACTGTTTTTGTGTAAGTGATTTGTAGCAAATCCTTGGCTTTCACACTTTCCATTAAAAAATGTCATTTAGAATTATAGATTATAAATGCACGTTATGTTACCACTGTGATATGCCTGGCCGGCATTACGCATATTAAAAATTAATTGACACCCTTCAGATTTGAGAATTCCACAGTGCTTGGGTATAAAGTATTATAATTGCTATAATTACAGTCCATAAATTATTACCTTCATACATGCTGCCAATCAAAACAAAGTTCTGCCGTGAGCAGAGCCGAGCCACTGAGAGCGAGAGCTGACTAGCGAAAGGAAAAAAAACTGGGGACCCGGCTGTCACTCGATGGGAGTCGGCTCTTCTGATTCACTGCAAAGCATCGGCTCCTAGAGCCGATGCTTTGGCGCATGACGCATCACTAATACCCTGTCACACTGTAACAAGGCCAACCCAGTGTTGGGTAAGTTACTTTAAAAAAGTAATTAATTACCAATTATACATAAACAGTTGAGAGCGAAGCTTGGGGTCCAAGCACAGAGTCAGACCAATTATCTGACACCCCTGGAGCACTTGTCTTAGTGTAATCATGGTTCATCAGAAGGGGGTCTGTCCATGCTTAATTTCGCTGAGCACAAATACTGTAGTATGAAAATATTATTACAAGCCTACCTTACACACTCTCCCTACCTCTCCAAAAAAACATGACACGATTAAACTCCCCCGTGATAAATTTTTCAGAATTCCCAATGATGCATTTCACTGACAAGCTACCGGATTTCTGCCGATAAGATTTGCCAAGCAACGAAAAAACTATTTAAACTTTACTAGATTTGCATGTTAATTTACCAGAGCCCAAACGCACTGACATACCCAGGGACGCACCTGGCCGGGGACATAGATCACTGGGATGCATGTTGCCAGTGACGCATGTGGCCGGGGACATAGATAGCTGGGGATAAATATTTCTGGTGACGCACATGGTCAGGGACATAGATAGCAGGGAATGCATGTTGTCGGTGATGCACGTGGCCAGGGATGCACATGGCTGGGGACACACGTGGCTAGGGATGCACGTGGCTGGGGACATAGATCACTGGGGATTCATGTTGCCGGTGACGCATGTGGCCAGGGAGGCATGTGGCCGGGGACATAGCTAGCTGGGGACGCACGTGGCCAGGGGCATAGATAGCTGGGGATGCACGTGGCTGGAGACATAGATAGCTGGGGATGCACGTGGCCGGGGACATATCTAGCGGGGGATGCTCGTGGCTGGAGAGATAGAGAGC
>JAODKC010000137.1:24072162-24092775 GCA_026777985.1 Mormyrops attenuatus | reverse complement strand
ATCAACACACAAAGCAATCATATTTGCCAAGTTAGGCTAAAATATGAGGCTACAGATAATAATAGCTGTTAAGAGCCATTTGGGAGCTGAAAGAGCCGGCTCTTCTTTGGGAGCCGGGCCACAAGAGCCGGCTCTCTGAAAAGAGCTGAACTTCCCATCACTAGTTTGGAAGCAGACCTGAAAACTGTAAAAAAAAAAATGTCAGGTTTGAGTAACTTATTCTATGATCAAATCAAAGGTCAAATCAGGTTTTGAAACATAGAAGGCCTGGTTTTGAAACCAGTCAATCACTAGGACTTTTAGCCAACCTCTTGATTGCTTAACCTTCGGATTGTGTTAGCTTTCTGCACCTATTATGTTAGACACCGACCGTGTCTTAAATCAGCCATAAAATACCCTCAAAACAATTATTTATCATCCGATTTGTTTCTTACCTCTTGGTTACCTTGTTTGGCTTCCTCATCCATGAAAAGATTGGTTTTAATATTTTTGGTCTGGCTTTCTGGACCTTTCTTTTGACAGCATACCTCTCGTTTTCAATAAAAAATAATAGGAAAATAAGCCTCAATCGAATCAAAAAAATAAACTGAATTGGTCTTATCTTGCCTTACATGTCTGGGAATGTCTTGCCTAGTGAAAATTTTTACTTTTTTATTAATTTTGTTTAAATAGAGGTTCCTGATGCAGTACACAATGTATGTGGTGTTTTTATACATTTTAAACCTAAAAAGGGGTCGGTCCCGACCCCAACACCAGAGCTGTTATAATGTTGACCAGAGCATTTATAATTTAGTGATTTTTTTTTTGTTTAAATATAGGTTCCTTACAAAGTCAAAAAGCCTTGATGCAGTACACAAATTCATGTGGTTCTCTTATGCATTTTAAGCTTACAAACGAGAGGTGCTATAGTCATGACCAGAGCATTTATAATTTTGTGAATTTTTAAATTATTATTATTTTGTTTAAATAGAGGTTCCTGACAAAGTGAAAAAGCCTCGATGCAGTAAAGAAATTTATGTGATGCATTTAAAACTTACAAACGGGTCGGTGCCGACCCTAACAGCATAGGAAGGTTAAATCAGCCATTCCTTAACAGCACTCAATACTCACTGAGACCCCCCCCCCATCTCCCCCACCCCCTGCCTCAAATCTTTTTTGTCCCAACATCATTACAAACTCTCATGTTATATTAGACATTGTGTTTCACTAGTTCTAAATTCATTAGTGGGGATTTCGCTATGCTACAGTGGAACGTTCCATAAAAATAAAAATAGCTAGTCAAGGAAATGGGTCCGTGAGGCTTAGCAGTCCTCATTTATTCTCGTCCGTTTCAAACCGCAGTGAAATTCAGCAGGAAAAGGTTTTACCTTTAATGGAGCCTTAGCTTTTTTTTATCAGTAATCAGTTCAATCTCCAGTCTCCTGATAAACAAACGGCACTGGAGAGGACCTGGTCCTTCGGGTGGCCCCGAGCGGCATCACAAATAATATAACAGATGGATTTTTAAGAACGAATATGAAGCACTAAGCCAGTTTACACTTTAGCTATACACCATTATCCACACAACAATATGATGCTTCTACTGTATGTCATTTTAGTATTTCTACTTTGGTGTTGCATTGCTTGGTTGTCCAGCCTGACTGATCTGGTAAGAAGTTCTATGTGTCAGGCAGGGGATCCATTAAATGGTGAACTATTTCAAGGTGGCCTGGGTCCAAAGGAATGCTTTTAGCTCTCTCTGAAGACGGGTAACACCTTGACCCAGTTTGTGAAAGCCGCAGACACGGACAAGGACGTGTCTCTGCGTGTGGCCTGCTGTCCCCCTCCCGACAATACCCCCCATGGGCCCCATCAGGCATTGCTCAGATTTCCGCAGTGTGGGCCATGTCAGGAACCGGGTGGTCCTCAATAAAATATGAAGTACAGAGGATCAGCAGCAAGATGTTGATATTGTCTGCTATGCTTGGATAGGAATATTGCTAATTTAGAGAGCAGAAGGGAGCGAAGCAGGGGTGGGGGGTGGGGGGTGAGTGATAACACCCCCCAGACAACATTAGTAACGTTGAATTATTGATAGATGTGTAATTGCGGCGTTTTGACAGGGTGCCAGGAAATGTTCGTTCTTCATTCCGTATTCCACCCATTTAATCAGTCCGAAATGGCATGTATTGCTTTTCTGTTGCGAGAAACCATATGTTTCATGTGTATAAATGAGTACCTTACATGGCTACCCCAGAACCCCTCCACCCCCGCCACAGTCAGAACACCATACTGCCAGCCGTATCTTTTCATGTCTCATGAGACCAGAGAACCTTGGAGAGGATTAGACCAGGAAAAGTTGTCAGATGTAATTAGGAGCTTGGGGTGCATGATGTCCACCTTTGACCTTTGACCCTAAAGACCATTCATCTTGCATGACAGGATGAGAAATGCGGGGGGGGGGGGCGGGGGAAACGTGGTTCCATCCATCTGTCATTTTTACACAAAAGTGTTCCCCTCATAATCACTTTATTTCTACGCATAAAAGGCAAAATTTAACTTGCGCCACAGAAAGTGCTGGGTTCGTTGTGGCTGGTGGTGCTTTGCGTTGGTGTGGCTTTGCGTGACATTCCTGACATGACTGGCAGGGCAGCTGGAGGTCAGAGGGGGGCACCAGGATGGGTGATGAACTGCCGCTGACTCTGTGGTTTCACGCAGATTTATTACCATCTCGTAAGCTGTGAGGTTGGGATCGCAGTGATTTTTTTTTTAATAAGCCTAAGTTAGATTTTTTATCTTTCAGTTTAATGAGCGATGAGGTTTAACTGAAGGCTCTTTCACGGTGCATCGCAATGAGCAGATAGCGCTTTCTCTGAGACGGAAGGGGTATAACCTCCCCTGTTTTCAAAGCCGGTAGGTTAAGCAAATACATGTGATTCATTAATAGTGTGACTTACATTCTGAAAGCAAGCATTTGTCAAAGGCCAACGTCTTCTCTGTGTGTGTTTATGCCTGTGCGTGTGTTACTGGTTATTTCCCGCAAATACTGTCATGGTGTCCATGTCTGATATGTTGTTTTTCCACAAGACAAGACCGAACAAGGATAAACTAGGCTGGAATGATTTATTCATGCTCTATACCCAAAGCACCAGGACGAAGACACATGGCCTGAAGCTGATAAAATTAAGAAAAATAGTGGCAGACGCAAGGTTAAGCTAGCTGCCGTAGCTTGGACTAATCGCATGTCTTAGGATCTAAACAGCTTCAGATAAAACAGCAATAAATAACGTTAGCAGTGTTAGCTAAATTAAAAGAAGCCCAAGTAGCCTACTCCCTGGGATTTGAAATTTTAATTTAAAGTAAACAGCACAGCTAGAATATTAAGGGACTGCAAACAAGAACACATTTCAGAATCCAGATCCCACTGGAGGAGATAAATATTTAGACTCTGTTCGTTTACCATGCCATGTAAAACCTCGTGTAAAAATGCATAAGACCTGCTAAACATGTCTAAGGTTGTGAAGATGTTACGATGCTTTCGGGTTCCTGTGGAGCCGGACATCGGTGTCACTAATGACGTAAACGTTCCTCTTTAAGCAGTGTACTGGTTAAAGTCTGAGATAAGTTGGATCACCCACGTGAATCGTTATGCATGACAAGCCGTGGTCCTCATTAACCAAGACTTTCTGATCTTTTAAGTATACATGTACCTTAAAAAAACACGGAAATCCAGGCAAGGTTTTATTTCAAGGTTGTTTGCTGCCAGTAGCTAGTTCCTTTGAAGTACACCCAGGATTCGACTCCTGTTCAAGACGGGGAAAGTTTATATGCCGGCGATTTGCAATTCTTTAAGACCTAAACCTGTGTTCAGCTCGCCTCGTCGTTTTGAGAGTCTCCGAAAGATCTCGGCCCTCTCCCTAACAACAGTAAGCACTTTCTCCACACTGCCCAGCTTATTGACAGTAACCTGTTTGCACCTTGTTGGTCCCCAGTGGGTATATAGGTGCCGCTAAAACAACACCTATACTCTATAGATATAGTGGACACTAAACAAATTTATGTGAAGTGATTAATTGTTAACACACCCTAATGAAACATGTTCTCTGCATTTATCCCATGTGTACTAAAGCAGTGAGCAGATATTGTTTAGCCCCCAGGGAGCAGTGCATGCTCAAGGATACAAACCAGCAACCGTTCAATCACAAGCACACTTCCCTAACCATTAGGCCACCACTGCCCCTAAGTTAGGGTGATATTTACATTGTTCATATGATGTTATTTTTAGGTGCTGTTTAGGTGTAACAATAGCAACTATTATTATTATTATTTTATTAAAAAGCAAATGTATTCCATACAGAGCAATACAGACTGAGGAAGTGCAGACACTGACATCATTGCTAATCCTGAAAGAAAAATACTTGTAGTGTGGAGCAGCAGGACACTGTGAGGTGATTGTCTAAGAGCATATCATTAAGTGACATCTATGCATGGCTCTCTTGAACTGACAAGAACTACTTTACATATGCATTCATTCTGAGTGCGGATTGGAAGCTTTCCTGCAATTAAATTTATAAATATCTCTCAGTTTATGAGACCTAGGGTTTTGATAAACAAGGTTTAATCACACAGAATTCAATCATCAAGCTTAACTGACTCTGGAGTTGTAGAGAGACTTCAGTTTTCAGAAAAGTATCCAGTGAAAATGTCTCCGCGGTAAATGAGCATGCAGACACTCAGTTTTTAAATAAAGGTAAATGAATCTCTTAAAAGCAAAATGTGGATTTTTGTTCCCCAGAATGTATAATAAAGGGTGCTTTTGTAACATAGAAATACCAGGTGTCGCCCCCAGGTGGATCAACAACAGGGAGTCCAAAGTCATGCTAGTTAAAATATTTTATTAGAACGTGAGAGACTTCTTCTTTATGTTCAGCAAACGTAAAGAGTGAAGACATCGCTTACTGACAGGAAAGTACTGTACTGAAGGTGTTGCAGCCATTGTTTATGCATTACAATGGATTATGATTGCCCCCCAAATAATGTCTGGGTGACAGGAGGCTGTGTGAGGCTTTGAGCTGCTTGGCCCATTCTTACTGGGGGCCCCGGTTTCCCTCCGGTTCCCAACAGGCCTACAAAGAGAGCATATCCGGAGGTGATGTGGCGGGCACCGCAGCGGACGGCTCTACGAGGCCCCGCCTGGTCGCTTTATGATGCATACCGGCTCATTAATTCTGCATACGGAAGTGACAGTTGGCTGGTTTTGGCAGCGATGGCGTCACGCCTGTGGTGGGGGGGGATGGACACAGGGCTCTCCAGGTATCCCTGACACGGCGGGGTGCTGTCGATGTCGTTGCCAGCCGTTCGGGGCGTAGACGCAGATTCTGTTTACCGCATCCTACCCCCCACGTACGTAGGACCACCTTCCCCAGAGCGTCAAGGGAGCCCCATGTGCCACCAGGTATTTTATATGAGCAAATGTGATTAATTAGCCGAGTGTCAAAATTAGACACACCATAATGACGCTGAGCTTTTCGTTATTTCTGCACCTGCACTGAAATCCCATCTCGCACCACCTAGTAAGCACTTTATTATATAATGCATATATTACTCTCTATCCCCAGCTTCTCCCTTCTCCAGCACCCTGAGATTTTGGTGCCTTTATAATGGGCTTCTTAATAAGGAGGTAGCAGTTGAAATATTGCAGGCTGATGTGTTCTGGGGGGAGAAAAAAAAACAGTAATAAAGTATTTAATGCCTATTTCTCCTTTGAAGAGTTTGTGTAGTTTTAATTAGTGTCGACGATTTGGAATTCGGGGCGAGTCGAGGAGATTTGCAATTAATAAATGCGGCCTTTAATTCCATCGGCTTTCATTCCGACAAGCGGCACGCCTGCCGAGAAGCCGCTGCTTCCAGGTTTTGGGGGCTGCAGGGAGAATCTTATCGCTCCAAGCAGTATCTCAGGTTTAACATCGTTGAGGTAATTAATTCTGGTTGGCGTTCGCCTGGACGCCAGTGATTGGTCAGGTGGGCTGACACTGATGACTGATAAGGGCCAGATCATGGGGTTTATGTTGGTTTTACTGGTCAGACGCACGTCTCGAAATTCCGATATCAGGGGGTTGGATTTTAAGCTTTTCAGAGGTGGTGAGTGACTTTTTACTTCTAAGGGGTGTTAATAATATTCACCTTTGAAATCTGGCCTTCCAGCAAAGCGTGAACATGGGACCAAAAGCCCAAGAGGGTTAAATGCCCTTTATGTGGGAATATCCCTTTAAATGCTGATCCGCCCCCTCCCCATCCACTTAAAGAGGTTCTTAGTCAGGTATGGATTATACTTGAACTTCACTGATTCGTTAATTCACCACGGATTGTAATTAATCCTCACTGGGCACCCCATTACTCCTTGCTACCTATATTGGCTACATGATAAAACTACACAGTCAGGGCACAAAGTCAGAGGCTTAGACTGCCATGAAATGCACCATTACTTCTAAGGTACATGCAGATTATTGGTGTAGAGCGTGACAGCTTGCTTAGACAGTACCCACTACACCAGCTGAACATGTAGCCAGTGCTGTCACGCTTTTTCTTTGAGAACGCTGTTGAGGGCTTGAGCGGCGGCCCCCGTGTGACCAGAATCTAGTGGATGAGGACCCTTTATCCAGAGCGATGTACTTTTTTTTAAAAAAAAAAAGCTGGGTCAGACAGTCCCAGAAGCAATCGGTGGTTAAGGGCCTTACCAGTGACTCAAAATGGAAATCACTCAGCCCGATGCTGGGATTTAAAACCAACAGCACAGCATCCTAACCCACTGAGCCAAACAGCACCCAGGGTGAGCTGTCATTTACATTAGCAAATTATGTGAAGCAGTTGGCTGAACGTGTTGTAATTAGGGTTACGGTAAGGGTTGGGGTCAGGGTTGGAGTGACGGTAAGGGTTAGGATCAGGGTTAGGGGTGCCGAGATAAGAAAACTTTAAAATGGGTAAACAGGCTTGGAATTGGAAATTTCAGTGTATGGATGCTAGGAGAGATGCAAGGCATTATGGGAAACAACTATCCCAGGGCGCATTTAAAGGGAGATCAAAGCTGACTTCTTCTTTTTGACTCTCAAAGAAACTGCTTGAACTCCCTTCTCCATGGAGCCATGCGGGTTTGGGGGTGTGTGATGACTGGTCTTGGCACCATGATGGCGCTGTATGGGGTAAAAGGCCTCCCCAGAGTTCTAATCCTCCCAGCCACCAGAAACCCAAAAGTAAAGAACATGTACTGATTATAGTGTGTTGCTGCACCCACTGCACAGCAAACCACCTCAAGGATGTGAAACTGAATGCAGCCATGCAGCCGGTGATACCTCAGCAACACACTAGTCCTTTTTTCTGATGGCTGGAGTGCCAATCCTGCCACCAGCCCCCAAGTTTTTCCCTGTAAGTTGGAAGACCCCTTTATAGGTCTGGATGTAGATTAACATCATACCCAGGATGAAGCAATTGCAGGTTAAAGGCCCAATGGAGTAGATTCACTCCAGCTATTCACAGGATTTGAACCAGCACCCTTCCAACTGCTGGCACAGATCCCTAGCCTCAGAGCCACCACTCAGAAACAGTAGCCCAGGTGTTACAGAAAATGTAAGTGGGGAAGGGAGGGTAAGTGTTATGGTGGGAGGGGCAGGCATGGGTTCAGTTCGACAGGAGCAACGATCGAACAGCGTAATGCTACAAGGCTTTACAAAAAAAGAGTTCTTGCACAACAAAAGTTCCTGATTGTTCTGAAATTGGATGTGCTTTAAATAGCACAGCTTAAAAGCCTTTGATTGCCGTCTTTCTCTTGCAAGTGCCTAAGTTAATTCCCGTGGCCACTCTTCGACTTGCGAGTTGCTAAGGTGCAATGGGGCGCTCTGAATCTCCTGGCTCACAGGAAGATTTTTATTTTGCCAAAGCTTTTGTCCAAAGTGATGTACAAGTGAGATAAGAGCAGAGTCAGACAGTGTTTCTCCAGTAACTGCAGTCAAAAGATACAATCATCAAGATGCATCATTCTGGCAGTCGCAGGATTTGAACCAGCAACCTTCCAATCACAGTCCTAACCCGTACTGCCATACATCACCTCCTTATGTAGCTTGGCGTGAAGAAAGCATTTGGCATTTATGGACATTTTACATGGTACAACAATCGGACAAATTAGAGGTGGAAGGGAACTGAAACCGACGAAATTGTGAATGGTATGCAGTGGTATTTATGCAGAATAGTCCAGAACAATGGCTCGAGCCTGTCCCTATTGCAGCTCTCTGGGCGCCCTTGGACGCATTTCAGCTGAGCCACCTCTATGCTTGGATTCTTCCCATCTCCTAACACAAACAAATGGGCAGACAATATCACCATGCTCCAAATCAGCGAAACACCTCATGATTCATTTTGGCAGATCGCTTCGGGGGTCATACACACTGAAAAGCGTACTGTATTGGTGATGAGGCTGGCTATCACATTGAAAAGCAGGACCAAAAGCATGCAAAGTCCTGAAAGAGAGGGATTTTTACAGATTTGTTTTGGTGCCGAAGGAGTACATGCCAGTTGCGTTCATTTATTAGTGACATAAAAATCGCAAAGGTCACCTGTCACTGTTTCTGGATGAACAGAGGCCTTTTTCCTGACAAACACCCTCTGAAGTCCTGCAAATGACACTTTTGTTGGCTTGTGGGTCACAGATGTCACATTGGAGGTGAACCTTCATCCTGCTCTCTGTTGGTCTGGGAACCGCGATCCTGTCCTCTTCTGTGATATTTTTTGGCCTAGTCCTGAAACCAGGGTGTGTCTACAGGTGAGCTTGGGTGGTCATTGCCCCCCCCAGAGGAATCATCAGCATATCCAATGAAAACTTGTGACTGTTCATAGTTTTCTGTTGTCACTGATCATAAAAAAACACTCTGCTTTCCTATTGACCATTTGAAGGAGTGGGTGTGTTCAGTCAGTCCTCCTCCTCCACATTTCTGCCAAAGTGAGACCCTTTTCACACAATTGCACAGAAGTGGTTAAGTGAACTGCTAAACCTGTTTGTAGCTAGCGACTCTCAGCAATCCAATTGAAACTATTAATACCTTTGATTCTTGTTCATTCTTTCCCCTGGTTTTTATAAAATATTAGTAGTCTTCTGTAGTTTCAGAGTTGAGTTTGCACATTTTGCAAACTATATGTTTCTTTTAAGTTACCAGCTCTCTTGGTGACCATTGGTTTAGCTAGCTAGCCAGCTCCATTATAAAATCATAAAATATAAATCTTACAGTTTAATTATTTTTTCTTTTTCACAAGGTAATGGCCTGAAATCCCCTAGAAAAAACTGTATTCTGTAATTTTATTCCTTTTGCACCCCAACGTTCTCAAAATTAAACTACGCCCTTGTTCGCACAACATTTTTAGGAAAAACAACATTTTTGTTGTTGCTACCCAAAAATAATCCAAATGCCCACCAAAAGATGATATCTTAGTGACACCTCTTCCCTGATGCACATGTGGTGTGTTCCCATTTTCCCGGCTCACCACATTCTATGTGCATTAGGCGTGAGATTCTTGTCTTTCTAGAACCTGCAGCTAAACATCGTTCGCACGGCTGCCGGAAACCAGCCTGCCAGTCTTTTTATTCATTATTCTTTTCTCTGCTCCGTTCTCCAATTGCCTTTCTCTTACTATTCTGCCTCGTAAGGCCATGACAGACTTTTTAGTCTCGTGAAGCGGCATCCCCCTGGTGCGTTTTGTGAGACTCCGCCATCGCACACAGTGGACAGCCGACTGACTTGTCAGCCTACATTCCAGGTGAACCCGCAAAGCAAGTCGCACCATCTGTCCGACGGCGGCTATCAAAACGTGGCAAGAAATCGATAATAGCAGCTGTCGCATGGACGATGTTTGGAGTGACTTCTCAGCGTGCCTTCGATGTCGAAATGGTGGAGACCGGTTAAATGCCTGATTTACGTGTCGCCTACTTTCTCTGTTTGTGTATAAGGTGCCCGATTAAGACTGCAACACATTCTGCTGTGAAATTTAATTGCCAAGCTTCAAAAATATCACATTCTCTGGGAAGAAATGCGAGAAGGACCAGCACCTGTGAGGGAATATGCGCGTCCCCAGGAAGCAAGCAAGCGAGCGAATGGAGCCGCACGTGATGCTGCGCCTCCGTCACAGTAATGCATCCTCAGATCCTTCTGTGAATATGTCTGTTAGTCAAATGGTAATAGTACCGCTGTCTATGAATACATAATTTACGCTGCCTTATGATGGGAGCAACACATAAGACACATTTTGGTTTATTATTACTGTTCATTCACTCTGCCATTGAATGGAACTGAAAATAAATCTTATATACCAAGGTACAAGAACACAAAATATATACATCATAACATGTATCTATCAGGGTTGGGGTCATTCCGGAATGCAATCGTCAATTTCAGTCTAAATCAGGAAATGGAACTGGAGAAAAAAAACCTTTGAGGAACAGAATTGGAATTGAATTTGAATTTCAGGGAGATTTAAATGCCAACTCCATTTCCATTTCCTGATTTGGACTGGAATTGACCAATGCATTCCAGAATGGCCCCAACCCTGGTATCTATTATTTACATCTGGGATATATTCATTAGGCTGAAATACAAACAATCATGATAATAATCTTAAAGTTCATCCCTCTGACGTTCCATTCATCCTCCACGCTGCTTATCCAGTGCATGGGTCGCAGGGAGTCTGAAGCCTGTCCCAGGAGACACAGGGCACAAGGCGGGGGGCAGACTGGGTGACAGAACATGTCCTTGGAGTTGATATTTTCATCTAACATTTCAGACTTCTTGTTAGTTTCAGGAAATGTCGGGTTTTTAAGATTAGTTACGTGTTGATGAATGTGTTGATATTGTCACCTCCAACGACATCCTCCAACGACATCCTGTACGTGCTCGTCTGATATTAATATACTTCTGCACACTGGCAGTGGATAAATGAACATGGAACGAATGGATGTAGTTAGAAAGGCCAAACAAATTTTCCCAACACCTCCCATGAAGGGGCAAACACAATATAAACATCTACATGTGAGACACAATTATGAAAAAAATCAAAACAGTTGCAAATGATACACAACTGAAGTGAGGTCACCAACCCCCGATCCATGTAAACATGATTTGTTTAACTACCTATCAGAAGAAACAATACCACAATACAAGAACAACAACAAACAAGGCAATGACATGGGTTTGTACTGAAAAAAGGCTACTAGGTAAGTGTTTGATTCTGGAAAACAGAATCAAACACAGATAAATGACAGGCAGAAAAACTGACAAGAGATATTTTTGACACCTCAGCACTCTAGTAATGTAACAGGATTACGTCGGTCTTTCTTTGGTTTTCCATGTTTGTCAGTGGCCGGAATGCCGAACAATGGTAAGACACTAGTTTATCGTGATTGGTTGTGTCTCCATGGTGACTGACAATCAGCCAAAGGTAATGAAACCCAGCTGACCGCAATTAACCCTCAGTCGTCATTAGGGTTTAAATGGGGGGCACTCGATTGATTGCTTGTGTGTTTTGGCGAGATGGATGGTGCCCACAAAATGTCTTTGGGGTTGTGGAGTGCACACACGCACACACACACCCATGCACATGCACACGCACATGCACGCATGCAAATTAGTTGTCTATTTATTTGTGGGGTCTCAATTCATTTCTATGTCCCTTACCCTAATCTCAACAATGACACCCCTACCCAGGCCTAACCTGAACCATATGTAACCAAACAAGATGAAAGATTTTTGGCATTTTTGGTTTTTTGATTGCAGTTACAGATTTTTATAAAACTTAGTTTCCCCATGTGGGGACCAAAAAAATGGTCCCTATAACGTCAAAATAATGAGGCCAGTCCTGTCCAGTCCTGTGCTTGAGTCCTCATTTTTTGATTTTTTTAAACCTGAATTTGTGTGGATTTAGCCCTAGTCCTTACCATTCAGTGGTTTAGAGAGTCTGAGTTTTTGTTTCATGATTACTGTTTTAACTGTTCCTCTCTGTGGTTCCATTACACAATTTCTTCTAATGAATCCCCTTTCAGGCACCGAGGATCAATCAGGCGGATTGCATTCAGTAAGATTCTGCACTGTAGTCGAACGGCAGGTCATTTGCTCTATTGTTTCTGCAGACGCCGTGGAAATTATGCTTGTCACTAGTCTACAAATTTAAAAGGGCACAGTTTCCACTTTTAGCCTCCGACTCGTAACTGTGCAAGCAAATGTTTTTGTGTTTTTTATGGTCTTGCTCAGTTAGGCTGTATGTTTACAAGCAAAAATCCAGGCAAAGTGTTAACATTTACAAGACGTGTGTTTGTCGGTGAACTCCGGCACTAGACATGTACGGTACATGTTTAGCCTAATCTCTGAATTCGTAAAAACACTGTGTACCTTCTCAAGTCATTGCCAATAAAGAAGCATATTAAATGTAGTCACAATGGAGACCAGCTGTTAGACAAGCAAGTGTGATTGTTGGCATGGTGATTGAGTCGTGTTATCGTTAATCCTAGCAGGCTGCCCTTAAAGTGGGACGGGGGCTTGTCCAGTGTCGCTACATCCTGCCGGGGCGATGCTCGACCGTTTACATTTCCTGCCATAATTAAAAGTGTGGGGAAACCAAATTGGATGTAAATGGACGTGGAAGCCAATGATAAATGGGCACATGATCAAAGAAGTGAAACAGGACAGTGACGGAGAAGGAGCGGCTAATCACCGGGCAACGGGAAGAAGCGGAGATCGTTTCATCTTCCCTGACCTCGCCTTTCCACTTTATAACTTCACCGCTGCTTAACATCATAACGGTGCTATTTACAGCGGCTTTTAAATAAGGCAATAACTCAGCATTGATTTTTATGCTGCTCGGTCAGATGCGCGTATAACTTGATAACTCAAGCCGTATCGATTTTTCTATAAGCAAAAATAGTCCGGCTGAGGTTATAAACAAACAGCACCAGTGGTGACAACTTTGCGATGTTGTCTGAGGTTTGTTTCCTCATTTTATTTTGTTTGTCCTTCGTTTCTCCTGTGCAGCATCTAGAGTTGGATATGTTATATCTGTTAAGTATCCTAGATAGCTAATGTCAAGTTGATTGGATCAGATCCAGTAAGGTATACTATAACAGATGCTTAGATTGGATAAGACCTATTAAAGTAAATTACAACAAATGTTCTTATTGGTTTAGAGGGAGTGGGATGTGCTACATGGAGTATTCTGATTGGATAACAGCCCGTATAGTGAAAAGTGACAGGCATTGTATAAGGAAATTTAAATATAAGTATAAGGATAGCATTCCTATCCAGACCGGCCCCAGGGCTGACATGTTCTTGAAATTCTTAGTAGGCTGGTCATTGATTTAAGGGTAACTCTGCCATCTGCAGGACTGCTGTCTCAGAATTACCTCCTACTAAAGATTGACCAAGAAACCACTGTGTTTGCTGGCGTCGGAGTTGCCCTCACTTCCACACTAAACCTGGCTTGGTTTCTTGACGGTAATAAAGCAGTAGTGTTCGCTGAACTGTTCAGGGGAAACTCACTGTGAACAGTGAGGCAGTGGTGTAAACTGGCCTGGGGTCACAGCTTTCCCTTCCTCCCTGTCCCAGCCAAACGCACACCTCGAGAATGCCAAGTCAAGCTGGCCGTGTCCATCTTGGTGGCCTTCCAAAAGTCCCTGCGGCAGATAGCGATCAGATCACTGAGCACTGGCTAGCAGAATGTAATGGATTCTGATACCCGTCGTAACTATGAAGTTGCTTATAATTCGGTGATACCATTTGGGAATTGGTTGTAAAAAAGGGAGCGGGTGTCCTGCATTAATGAGTTATGAAATGCGTTCCTTGTGAATGTTTAGACTAAAAGTTGAGGTCCCTCTTTTTATGTCACTAAAAGTATGTTGCTCAGAGGACCGGCTCTATCTGGCCTTTGAAGCCCAGCCCAGATGTTTGAATATTTTGTTTGGTTCCCTGTGTTCCAGTAATGAACAGCCTTGGGTCAGCCGCATGTTTTCCCAATGCCTTGGAGCCCGGTGCCAGACGATGGCCACCAACGGGGGACTTTCATCAAATGATATTTCACGGGCTGTTGTTCTGCCATGTGGGAGTGCCAAAGGTTGCCGATGAAGAATATGGAGCATAAAAAACCCGCCGCCAAGATCCACTTCCCTTAACACACTTATTAGCTCAGTAATTTCGAGTTAAGGAAATTTAACAGATGTATGCTTTTGATGAAAACAAAATTCCATAAATCACTGCAGTGTACATCCAACTACACAAAGACCTTTCCGAGGTTTATTTTTAACTGATAAACATATCCGCTAATGAATATTCACAGACCCTTAAAAACTGGTGCTGTTGGGTGTTTTCTTTCCGAAATTTTATCTACCTGATAAAGTTTTCCAACAGTTATTGAATGGATAAAAATATGAAATCTATACACTTGAAGATTAAACTTATTGCGGTGACAAAATCTCGAAGTCCCAAATTCGGGCAACTGAGGCTTCATTGTGGAAACGGACAAACAAAGATTAAATCAACGCAGTGGTCTCAAAGTCAGGGTCACTGATCCAAAGGAGTCGGATGCTGGGGATGTCAGTCCTACAGAATATACTGTAGGAGACTAGAGGTGGTTCAAGGGAGACTGGGATCAGGCAGGACAGGAAATTGGAAGGAAGGGTAGGTCAAGGTTGGATTGAGGACAGGAGAAAGAGCATCAGAAATGACATTGAATCAACAAAACAGACAGACTTGTTAAGGGGGATCGCACAAGTGTTTCTGATTGGGGCAGCTGATTGTGCTGCATAGGTACATGAGACACCACACTCAAAGGCATAATGTCTTTCTCATTAAGTTTATAAGCTATGAGTTTATATTGAGAAGTTTGACAGTGTTTTGCTTTTTTACAAAGCTTCATGTCTAATGTTAATTTTCATATTTGCACAGCATGGCTTCAGGACACAGGTTTGATGAGAATATTGGTAAAAATGCCATGCTAACGAGATGACAGGAACAGGAGGATTTGTGCTGACCGAGGGAAAACAAATGGTGACATCTGTAAGGAAAAGCTGAAGGAGAATCTGTTCCGGACTGCATAGAGTCTAGAAAATCATTCAAACTGGACCCGTAAGACTGGATCGATGCTGGATTTGTGAAAAAGCAGGAAGTCAATGCCAGTCACTCAATCCCAAGCTTTTCTCCAAGGTGAAGAGCATGACACCTTACATGGAGAATAACCATTGCCCTCCAAGGTCTGCAGCAATTTCACTTTCTACCCATCCAAAAGGGAAGCCGATAATACATTTTTCTCCTGAATTTTCTCAATGATAATTCTTAATTTCCATGAGTTGCAGTGCTTGGTGATTATGTGTCACAACATTCGTTTGGGGTTATGCATTGCCTGAGCCTCAAGAAAATAATTCTTCTGAAAATACACAACATGTGCTAACATTGCTCAAAGTGGCAAGAATGCCTTTAATTCAACACATTATCTCTTAATACATGAAACACCAGCAGTTACGGTGAAAGCTGCCTTTTCATGTGTCACTGAAAATGTGTTCTCTTTGATACAAATAATACTGTTGCTAAGGTATAATCAATGCTCCAAAATATAAAACGAGAAAGTGGAATGTGGAATGATAAACCTGTGGAATGATAAACCCCCATTCGTTGCATACTGCCATCAGCATCTCACCGATCCGCTGGGGCTGCCTGCAATCAAATAACAAGTTCTTCCTCTGCCAAGCCATATGGGCATTTCTCTTGGGTAATATTCCTCATCGTACTTATATCCTTCTAATTTATCTGTGCGTTTAAGGAACAGATTTATTGTGGTTTTTTTTGTCTTGTTCCACGCAGAGTCTGTGAAGATGAAGATGATTCAAGCGTCGGCGGAGCACTCAAACGTGTGCTGTCAATGTGACGCTCCTAACCAGAAAAGAGAAGTGTACAGAAGAGAAAAGCATAGGACATTTGAAAATTTACATTTCAACACTTACCTGTTATGGCAACGTCCAGCATACGAGATAGCAATGTGTCCCGCCTTGTCACAACTGAAATGTTTCATTTCAGTTCAATTCAATAGAATTTTTGTAATGTCTTTCACAACTGAGTTGCCCCAGTTTGCTTTACATGAATGTTTGGTAATACATTACTACATCATTTACACAGAATAATAATCATAACAAGAGAAAAAGGGTATACAGAAAGGAAGAATGCCAGAGGACAATGGAGGAGAGGGACCAAAAACCCCCTCCGCTCGTGTGCTAAAAGCAAAGGGTGTAAACCGTGGTCCAGGTTCAAGCCCAAGTCCACCAATAAGTCGGTTCTCCATGCTGGTCTGTGTGAATCGGTAGACTAAAGGCTGCACCCACAATGTCACGGTTTGTAAGTCATTTCCACAATGTTCCACAACATGCATAGACACATTAATGGACAAACAGAGTAGACGATAAGGGCATGTGCAATAGGGCATGTACCAAAGATAACAAAGGCATGAGCTGGTTAATTTTTGGAAAGGTTTAAACCCGACAATCTCTGAACCTCCAGGACGGCCTGACAGTGGCCGTCTGATAGTTTACAAAATTTTACACAATTTCAACAAAACCATCATAATGTAAAGACTTTATTATAGTAAAACAAAACTTTCCAATCATTAAACACATTAACCAGTCATAAAGCAACGTAAAAAAAATTCTTAATAAAATTTCTTAACATTTCAATATGGGTATTTGTTGAACTGTGCACTTCCTGTTTGTTTACATGAATCACAAAACACTCACTACACAAAGTTTGCTGATCTCGGCACTCTTATCTCCATTAACGACCAATGATCGGTATCTTTCATAGTCCATTAGTCTAAAAACAAGGTAAAATGGCAAAGCACAGCAAAAACTACCCGTTTACATGGTGTCCATGACACTATTCATATTTAGCAGCGGATATCAGCACATACACTGCATATCCACATGATTCATGGGATTCAGCCTGAACAAAATGAGTACTCCTCGACATGGGGCTAAACGAATAGCCAGTAAAAAGATGAGTTTCCCAACACAAGCCTCACCTTGTTTTAAAACTATGTAACACAAAAACTTCGTCTTGCGGGTCACTGGTGCAGCCACTTTTGGCCATTTGATGGGGGGAGCACGGGGAATGACTGAAAACTTAGAATACAAAGCCAGGAACTGAAGCAAGCAGAAAAAAACCACAATTAAAAACAGGCAAGGTCCACTTTTATTTGCAATTTGCAGGATTGTTTGCAAATACTGCAGTAGCTGAACTGATTTATATCAGTTCTTCCCAAGGGTCACAGCTTTCAAAATAAGCTTTATGACCGGTAACAGGGTCTCCAAAATGCTTATAATGGCAAGAGAAACCACACTGGTATTTCTCTGAGTTGTTTTTTTTTTTTTTTTTTGTTTGTTTATCCTTGTAAGTAAAACTTGTTGAAATCGGTTTGTGTTTGGTTCGCATCTCATGACTGTCAGGATGTAAACCGGACCATGTTTGTGCACGTTGTGCAAGTAAGTCGTTTGGGTGTTTTAGGCATTTTATTTTGGGAAGGTCCTATTTTTGTGGTATTTTTCAAATAGGGGTGCAGACTTTAATTACCACGTGTGTGACTTTTTTGTGAAAGTTACACTGTATTTGTCTTGAAGTGAATCTTGGTCTTTTTCTTCCCATTGGTGTTACAGTAAGGTATGCTCCTTTGCCACCTTGAGTTTATAACTCTTCTCCTGGCCCAAAGTGAGATCCTGTTCACATCTGAGTTGCAACTTGGCCTTGAACTTGAGTGAGTACAGGCCCCACGCATGACCCCAGTGGTAGGTGCTGTCATGTCACCTCAGCTTCCGTTATCACTTAACCTAAACATACCAGGTAGAACTAATCACATTTCTGCATGCTTCATAAACTACAGCTCCCTCACCTTGGTGCCACGGCCCTGATCCTAAGAACCTCTCAACCTGAAGGACATGGAAGACGTCCTCTGAACATCACCACAGAAATAAGCTTTTCAGCAGAATGCATCTTTATCTGCAGCTCAGGCATTGTTTCCTTAAAAAGGATTTCAGAACATCAACATTTCTCCCATGCACAATGAATGCATTACTGCTTTCTCTGCTGGGAATCAGTGCTAATCTATGCAGTGTGATGTATATCATGAGTTGGATCAAAGCTTAGTCCATGTAAAAGTCTCCACTAAGTAGTTTCTCCTTAAACGACAGTTAATCGTAAAAATGCAAGGTTATTCAGTAACACGTTATATTAACTGCACCTTTACAATGCATTCGATTTGCATTCATAGAACATTCAGTGCACCTTCATAATACACTCATAGAATATTCATAAGCAGCATATAAACATGCCTTAACATATCTTAAAGCTTCGCAATCATAATAATTTCAGTGAACAAGTTATGACAGCTGTAATATACATTAATAACAAACATTATAATTGCGTAATCATGTAATGTTTGTTATTAATGTACATTAAATCTGTTAAGGTATGCTAGGAAGTTAAGGTATACTTAAATGTTACTTATAAATGTTCTATGAATGTATTATGAAGGTGAACTGAATGTTCTATGAATGCTTTATACAAAATACACTGTTAATGTAAGACATTACTGATTATTCTTTTACAGACACACCATAACCCAAATTCATTTACTGTACTTAGATGAAATAATTTCTAATGCACATTACCAATATTCTGCATCTAATTTAATTAGCAAAATAATTAAAACCAATGCCTAAAACAAATTATGTTTTGAGTTATGCTAATTTATTTTAGAAATACCCCCAGCCATTTGAGAATACTCATTTAAATAAGTAACTATCTTCTAACCAGAAGGTTGTCAGTTTACATCCCAGGAGGGGCCTTACTAGAGTCCCAGTGAGCAATGCGCAGTCATGTAAATCATTAATGCAATTAAAATCACTTTCAGATAAAATCTGCCGAATGGGAAACTGCAGTATCACTCACATTCCTTTATCCAGGCCTGCAAATTTCAATCAAGTCAGAAGATGTTCATTTTGTTACCACATCAGCAGAGCCAATGCTAAAGCCAAGATGCCTGTGGTGTTATGAGGTTACACAAGATGGTATTTTCCTCATCTCTAACCCACAAAATGTAACAGTACAACTACATTAGTCATTCCATTATTTAATTGTTCTACAGCCTGAGGTATTTCATTAGATGAATGAGTAATCAGTTCTAATTGAGTCAAATACTAATCTTGTATTACTAATTTGTTTAAGGCGAACACAATAACAAAATATATGCCATTAGCACCAACACCTGCCAAACAGTTCCATACACTCTTTTCACATCTAGTCGCAGATTACCGTCAAGAGATGTTCAGGTCTTATTCAATTAACAGTTCCATTAAACTTAACTAATCACAGCCTCTGTCGTAGCCAAATGTAGCATATTGATTCACTGAGCCCAGGATCCTCACATCTACTTCAAAATCTCCTTTTTTCGGTTAGCAGATCTTGCTGTTTTCATCATCTGTCTGTGGGGTGTGGATTAGATGTGGCGTGTGAGGTGCATGAGGGAAAATGGACATGACTGGTTTGTCTATAACAATATCCACATTCCCCCCAGTCATAACACACAGCTTCCCTAGAAGGAGCCGTGAGAAACAAAACATCCAGCATCACTTTGGTCTCGGCAGCAAATTCCAGCTAAACATCTTTGCTGTTATTCATTTTTGTGTGTTTTTTCAGTGTTTGACAACAGACAGCAGCAGTAATAAATATATAAAAAGCATTTTGCTCATGAGATAAAAAATGAAGGCGTATTTTTTTCGGCTTAATCATCTGCTGGCTAGTGGGGAAGGCACGCTTCACGCCGGGCCAGTACTTCCAGTTTCCGTGAGGCTGGTCACAGCAAAAACAAGACATCAGATAGTGACCCACCCCCTCCGAATCCAGGTGTCGGGTGTGCCCAGCTGAATTTCAGCCCTACCGGCCATACACTTCATCTCTGTACTGTTGCAGAGCATTAAATGGAAACGGGCACAGAACCGGTTCTGGGCACAGAACCGGTCTCGGGTTCTGCTTCATGTGCTGGAAGGTGGTAGCTTACAGACGTGGCACCCTAACCAGGTGCTTGCCAAGTGCTCCTTTGGGCGGTAGGGTTAGGGACAGCATTTCATCCCTTTGACTCTCTACCAGAGCACCAACAAAACATTTAACCACACATATTTTCATTTTACAGTTATATGGCAATTGTATTCATGAAAAGATATAGCATACCTTTGAATTAAATGAATTATTATTGACCTCTCTGAATGGGTCAGCAATTTAGATGACTGTGCCTATAATTGGAAGGGTAAACCCCAGGGTCGTCATGGTGAAGTCACTGTGGGGTCCCTGAACAAAGTCCTTAACCCCAATTGCTTTCTGAAATGTGTTTCTGTATTGATAATAACATCTGCTAAATAAATGTGATCATATGACTGAAAGCTGTTTTTGTGTGTGTGTGTGTGTGTGTGTGTGTGGGGGGGGGGGGGGGCACCTTTAAATTTGACAAATGGAAAATAAAGAAAAAAAGGGTTATTTTTATTAAAAAAAAAAACAAACATTTTTTTTTTTTTTTTTACAT
>JAODKC010000137.1:24043341-24056871 GCA_026777985.1 Mormyrops attenuatus | reverse complement strand
TATTAGTTAGGTTCTCCCCAAACGAGCTTGATGGGCCGAATGGCCTCCTCTAGTTTGTAAATTTCTTATGTTCTTATGTTCTAAACCTTTTCGAAATCATATTGTGATTTGACATTACATTGGAAAAAATACATAGATTTCATATTACTTTCAACATTATGTTTCACATTAGTAAAATTTATTTGCTTTAAGAGTATTCTACCACACAAATACTGAGTATTACTGGATGAAATGGCTTTGATGTAGTTAACTACTTTTTCTGTGTAGCTTGTAGTGTAGTTAACTATTATAAAATAGCAGCTTGACTTTTAATCATAAGCAGCTTGTAGCATGAAATGCTACCATTTAAAAGTAGCTTCCCCAGCACTGATGCAAAGTTTAAAAGTTACTGAGAGAAAAAAATTGATTCTGTGGTCATGAAGACAGCTAACACAAGAGTGAGACTGGTTGCCGAGACAAAGATGCCTGGCATAGTCAAAACGAGACTTTTAATATTAATGATATAGTATGCACTTGCACGGACAAATATGATATTTATACAATTATATCAATATTATACTATAGTTGTATATATTATATGTTTTTATATATGATCTGAATCATTTCCAGTATTGTCTTTGGCTGAAGCAACGTCTGCAAGTTTCTACGATCTTTCAGCAAGCTCAAAAAATATGTCAAATGCGTGAATGTGAAGGGGTTATTGTATACAGAAGACACCTTTTAATCACAGTGCTGCTGATGGAGGATATGGTCATGATTAGAAAGTTGTTGGTTGAAATACAGGGTCAGCAGCATGATTTCCCCACTGGGCCTTTAAGAAAGGCCCCACCCCCCTTCGCTAAAGGGACTGTCTGATCCTGCTCTCTCAACTGTATGTTGTTTGGGATAAAACACGTCTGCTAAATAAATAAATTGTAACATGATGGAGAGAAAGACGAGCAAAAACAGGAAAACATTTGCCTCGTACTTTCTGTTCTGTAGTCAAACATGACAGTGACCCTGTTTACCGTCCGATGATGCAACACACAGCCTGGGTGAATGTTTTCACTGCCTCAACTGGCTTCTATCACCGTTGCCCTCCATCTGCCAAGGTAAGCGTAATCCAGTCCAATGAAACCTATGCTGCTGCCGACACCTGCCTTGCTGTGGAGACGCCAAACGTTCACATATCCGATGCCACTGAGATGGAGTTAAGGTCACCCTGAAAATCAAATGACTCTGAATCAATTCTTCCCCGGCTTTGGTCCAAGCCCTTCCAAAAACCAAATTACCCACATCCAAAAACTCTCAACAGATAAAGTCATTCACACAGTAATTATTTCAATTAACTATTTAAAAAAATCCCTGCACCTAAACACATTTGTTATATAATTTTGTTTTTGTTATTGTTTTTAAAGGATCCATCATTCTGCGCTCTTTACAAAACGAAAAGGATGCGAACTGCCCAGGGATGGGGAAGCAATAATCTATTACCCTCTAGCCTTGTTGTTCCAATGAAAGTAACCCAAATAATAAAAAAAAGAAAATCCTGCAAACAAAACAGGGTATTAAGTTCTCACCACGCCCCGCGGTTTTGTTAAGAGGATCATTTAATTGAGTAGAAATAATTCTGATGTCCGTAGGTGCTGGCGCTGAGTCTGACAGCTGTGATAATAAGCAGGCGTGAGACCTGCAATGGTGATGTGTCAGCCCGCTAATCGCTTATTACATTACGCACCCCCACACAGAGGGACAATGCATGGCGCGTAATTATACATTTCAAAGTGTGCACTTTTTTTCCTTCCTTTTTTAAACTTGTGGATACAAACCTTTAATTTACTGTAGTGCAACTGATGGGGAAAAAAACTATTTCAACTTTACTGCTCCCCATCAGGCAAGAAAGAGACGACTGAGACATGTACAGCTTTACTGGTCTCTGCCAGGCATGGAGAAGACAACTAAAACGTTTAGATCTTTATAGGTCCCTGCCAGGCACGGAGAAGACGAGTAAAACGTTTAGATCTTTATAGGTCTCTGGCAGGCATGGAGAAGACGACTAAAACATTTAGGTCTTTATAAGTCTCTCATGGACACAGAAAATACAATTCAAACGTGTGAACATTTCTCGATCCCTGACAGGCATGGAGAAGACGACTGAAACCTTTACATCACTATAGGTTCTTTGCAGGCATGGAGAAGATGACTAATATGTATAGTCATTTATTGGTCCCTAACTGGCAAGGGGAAGACGACTAAACCTTCAGACATTATAGGTCCCTGGATGACACAGGAGACAGTGGAGTTGGCTGTTTTAAACTTTTCATCCTTTTAAATATGCTGTTGAATTCTTCATAAAGACAACCCAAGGCCCGCACTGTTAAAAGAGCGCAATCAAGCATGGCTGTAGGTAAAATAAGTGGCTTCCATTAAAATAAGGAGCAGCTGCAGGGATTCCTTGTTAGGGGTGAAGTAATAGAAGCATTTCTCTGCATCAGCATTCAGAGTAATACGATGATTAAACATATGAGAGTTCGACTTCAGATATGAGGTCCTCGTCAGCTTGCATTACACACCTGGTATATCCCTGCCGGGGACAGGGCGTTGCTCTCCGACTCTCCGCGGGAGAACGCCATTCCTTCATTTGGCTGGCAATGCCGGACAGTACGTAAACAAAGCCTGTAAGTCAAATGAATACACAATGCAGCCCATCCATGCTTTTCAAAGGAAGGGACTTTGAAGCACTTGGGATAAAGGGCTTAGATTTACAGCTGTGATTATTGATTAGCTCACTTACGCACACATGCTGTCATGTTGGACATTGTTTCATAAAAGCACTTGTCAGAGTAACGAATGACTTTTGGCTTCTCTCCTTGATGGTAACATCTTTGTCCTTGTGCTTCCAGGCTGAAGTGCTCTGTTCGGTGCTATCGATCACCACAGTCTACAAAATCTTGCTGTTTTTGGCAGACTGGTTCCTTGGTTCAGTCTTCAGGTTTATAGTTTAAGGTCCAATTGACTGTCACGTCTATAAATGCTGAGGTACAGAGTTCGGCAGAGCTCTGCTTTGGGCTGTTTATTATAAAACCGGAGGACATGCCCCACAAACATGCAGTCAGTGGGTATTTTTATACTGGTGACTTCCTTGTATAGAGGACATGAAGGACAGAATAACACAACCTGTCTCCTACTGATAATCAGGAAAGACATTAGCAGTGCATTGTTTACCTCTGACATACTTTCTCAAACTTTAATCTGCACTTGTGTGGTTTCTGGGTCAAAGCAGATGCCTCAATGAACAACCAGGCTCTTCCAACTGATATGAAGCTGAAAGTTGCCTCTCATGTTGTAAATTTCTAGAAAGCACTGAATATTTCTGAATTATAAGCCAGCTCCTATTAAAAACAAATAATAAGTATCTGACTAATAACCGAATAATAATAATAACAATCATCAGTTAACTTAAATTTAAATTGATTCATTTATGGTAGTATCTGAGATTTTTTTAATAGCACATTGCCAGAGTTTGACAGCTGAATTTGCTATTCACTAATCCTTCCTTTTAAAAAAAAAAGTATAATCTCTGTGTCCCAGCTAAACTGTGAAACGGTAATTTAAATATCTAATAGAATTTTGCAAAGAAAATGAAAGACAATAGTTTGTTTTTTAATGAAATACATTGAGGAAGGAAGTCACAGAGTCAATATGGGAAATACAGGGCAAATAACTAAATCCAGACTATAAAAGCCGTATTCAGTACCTGACCAGGAGTTACTGGATAAACCCGGACTTTTTAATCCATGCCAATTAAGCAGGTTGATGAGCTGCAGATGTGCATAATTTTGAGAGTGGGCGGAGCAAAATCCTACTGGGCCAAAGTGACCTGCCTTGCTTGATGTGGACATGACAGTATGTATTTCCTTTAGAAATGATGTTACACACTTGTCTAAAGGTTATCTGATTGTTGTAGGAGAGTTAACGGGCACTGGGGCACGAAAATACAGAAGCTTTCTTCCAACTCAAATTAACATCAAGAAGAATTGAATAATTTACATTTTATCAACGTGAGCTGTGACAAGATGCAGGACTGGGGCTGACAGTTCATTTAAGGAGATGGGACAGACCGACAATCGTCACGGCAACCTCGGCATACCGCCACGCGTCAAAAGCGGGCCGCAGAGACGGCGCTGGTGTGCCGAAGCGGAACGTCTCCTTCTCAGTGGACTGTGTTTGGCTTCCTGGACCTCCTGCTGATAGCTCATTTAGATGCCCAATGGATCGCTGCATGCATAAATATCATCATGAATATCTGATGGTGTTCAGTGAAAAGTAAACTCATCGCTGTAGCCTTGGGAAGAGTTACTGTATGAAAACGGAAGTGTGAGTGTTTTAATTTATATTAATAAATATGCTTTCCCCTGTGACCCTCTACTGGATGGATGGATGGATGGACTATGCTTTTGAATGGCAAACTTTGATGTGACTGACCAAAAAGAGTTGCTTTTTGCCTCCTATTCAGGCAGGGAAACCCACCTCCTGTATCCAGAGACCAAAATGCATAGATTGTCAGTTCATCAGTGGCCTATGTGCATAAACATTGCCTTACAAGCAGCTGGTATTCAAGAAATCAACATGAAATAAAATCAAAGGACAGCGTCAAGTTACGCCCCGTACCGTGTTCTGCTAATTAAGTAAAATGAAACAGAAGGAGCAACAAAAATAACGGAAAGGATCCAGCACAGATTGGTTTCATACTCACTGAGTGGCCGCGAAAGACAGACAGCATGGCTTATATATAATAGGAATGTAGCCAAATCAAATGAACAGCTGTTAATAGTGTGTTCTGTCTCCCACAAGGTAATTTTTTGAGTGTTAGTATGTGTCAGCATAATCTAAGGCTTAAAAAAAACTATTTGTCAGAAAGGATTTATGTATTCTGTTTGTTTCTTATTTCTGGGGTAAGGAAATAAGGATTCCCATTTTGGGTTGAGAGCTGTTTGCGATAAACAGAGAGCATGTGAAACCTGTTCTTTGAAAAGTGCTTCACTAATGGTGCTAATTTTAAAAGAGATAAGCAGTGCTTGTTTTTTCCAATCTGGTCACCAAATGTTGATGAATAATTGGGTAGTGATGTGCCAAAGCTTGTGTTCAGTGTGAAGGATGTAATTCTGTGCTGAGGCTCTTCTAAACAGACACGTTTTTTTCTCGTTCCTGTTTGAAAGCAGCCAGCTCAGTAGATGGGATTGTGGCCTCACACCTGCAGGCACTTCCACCTACATGTCGGAAATGGTATCGGAGCATCAGCTCAGGGACAATCAGCCGCCATAACAGCTTCTACCCTCAAGCAGTATGGCTCCTCAACAGCTGGCTATTAGTGTAAAAAATCACGCATCTGATGCACCTTTCTTTGCACATTTATTTATTTCTATTTTTCTATTTTATTTATTCACTTATTTTTCTTTTCACTTATTGCTCATTATTATTACTTTACTATAGAGAGCTCTCAGGCGAACTCATTTCAATGCCTGCATCTACTGCTATATGCGGTACTACTGTGCATTTGATAAATACATAAATACACTTTTATTTGATTTAATTTTCTTTGGGTGCTCTGGTCTCCTTCAGCGGTCAAAAGACAAGTGATTTAAGTAACTCAGTGACTAGTGTATGATTATGCCTGCTGCACTGTGATGGACTGGCACCCCATCCAGGTTGTCCCCTGTTTTGTGCCCTGTGATGGACTGGCTTTCATGAACCTGGGCAGTTCTGGCACGAGGGCGTGGCATGGTGCAAACTGGGAAAAAGGTGGACTAACCACTGGCGGCTCAGGGAACACGGGGGTTCATTCACAAAACTGAAAACAGGGAATACTACAAAACAAAACGGACCACGAGGGGTCTAAACTAAAAAAGGGGATGACAATGACTAACTACAAATGGATTACGGCAACAAGGAGGACGTAGGCAGGCAAAGTACAATAACATACAACATCACTGGCATACAGACATTCATAGAATGAAGCACTGGGGAACTGAACTAAGGCAGGGACTTAAATACAGAAACTAAACCAGGTAACGACACAGCAGGAGTGAAACATGAAACAATTAACAAGTAACAGGTGAAACTAATTATTAACTCAAGGAAACTGGGAGATCACAGGGAAACTAAAACTGACATCTAATACTGAGGAAATAAGAAAGACAGGTAAAACACAACCAAGGCACAAAGCAAGAAACCAAAACAGAAGACAAACCACAAAATCACAAAAACAAAACCATGTGGCCGATGGAGAGCAGGGGAAAACTCAAAGGCTGACAACAGGGAGGACAGGGTGGCCAGCGACACCTGCTGGCCAAACAGGGAGCGGACAAGAAAGACTGGGAGAAACTAGTGCTGACCCTGACACTGGCATCCCGTCCACGGTGTCCCCTGCCTTGTGCCCTGTGCTCTTGAGGACAGACTGGGCTCAGTGTAACCCTGAATTGCATATGCACTTATGAAGAAAGTTCCCATGACTCCTTAAATCAAAATGCGAAAGGCGGTATTTTAATTTTCTTTTCAAAAAAGTTAACCCTGGATAGTGAAGGCAGTGCATGTGACACATCTCCAGAAGCAGTCACGTGGGCGGGGGTCCTGCTTCTGTGGGATTCAGCTCCCAGCAGAGCCATTTCAATTTTATGGAGTAGGCAGGGTTATTAACATCTGAACCGCGGCTTGCGGAGGGCTTCTGATGGATGAGCGGCCATTGTCTGGTGCTAGAGACGGGAGCTGCTGACATGCACTGGAACAAATCGCTCCAGGTCCCACACACATGGAGGCAGTGCGGGGTAGCGGGAGGGGCTGCAGCAGACCCACAGGCCAAAAGAAATCAACGTCCAAACCAGTACTCTGGTAGCTTAGAAACCGTGAAAAACGACATGTTTTAATTTTCCACAGAGGCCAGAAACACGGCCTGCATCTGAGAAGACGTATCACAAGAGAGTGCCCACCTAGCTGCAGTAAGAGATAGAGAAGGACACAGATGAAGATGCAGCAACAGACATAGAGAACAGAGACACACATGGAGATGCAGTGAGAGACAGAGAGAGACTGAGACACACAAGGAGATGCAGTAAGAGACAGAGAGAGACTGAGACACACAAGGAGATGCAGTAAGAGACAGAGACAGACTGAGACACACAAGGAGATGCAGTAAGAGACAGAGAGAGAAAGAGACACACATGGGCTGTGTCTGAATTCATGGGCTGCTGTCCTGCCAAACAAAGCAAGCACAGGCAAATCCAGGCAACCAAGTTTATTTAGGGTCGAGCAAGAGGAAGTTGTTAACCGTGCTCAAGTCGTATACAGAAGCTGTCCAATACAAACTGCCGTAGCCCAAACGTGATTCGGAATCGTAGTCTGGAGGAGGGAAGCCGAAGGTCGAAAGCCAGAAGGTCAGTCCAGAGACGCGGATGACGAATACAGGGAGATCCACGAGGGGCTTCATGGGAGGGGCGGAAGGGCAGGAGGGAAGACAGGAGGGAGGACGGATCGCAACTGGGTAAAAAACAGTTAGACCGATCAGCATGTGCACAGTGACAATACCTCATACTGAGCTGATGCCAGTGCGAGACTTAAGTATGGTAGGTTAATTAGCTTTAGTTAGTTTCAGCTGATTGTGTGAGGTGGGCGTGACAGCTGCATCCTTCGAAGGATGTGATCTACGGAGATGCAGCCTTTGCAGGTTGTGTTCTTCAAAGGTTGAACAGAAAATGTGGAATGGGATGATCTGGCTTACAGATGGTTTCCTACTTGCGTCACCCGCTGTTCCCGCCCTTACCCTTGAGCCACAAAGTGTCGCTCCTATCGCTAGTTGGGACACACCCACTTTACCTTTGTGCAATGAATCTTGGGATACATTAGGCTGCGACGAATCCATTGGGTGGATCCTTCACAACCCCGCAAAAGAAGGACGCGTTTCTGGACCGGGATTTAAAAGAGCCTTTGAAATGGGACAGCCTTGTCGCAGTGCTGTGACGCATTTGGTCTTCGAATGCAGCTTTCGAAGGGTGCAGCCCCTGAATTCTGACACAGCCACTGAGATGCAGGAAGAGAGAAAGACCCATGAAGATGGAGTAAGAGACAGAGGGAGAGAGACACAGATGCAGATGAAGGAAGAATGAGAGAGAGAGAGAGAGAGAGAGAGAGAGAAACATGGAGATGCAGGAAGAGACAGACAGAGAGACAAAGACACACAGTATGAGACAAAAACAGTCAAAAGGACACAGTGAGTAGTGCAGTATGGAGGACAGACAGGCAGGCAGATAGACAAACAGGTGTAATGGGGGCTGTTTCTGTGATGAAGTTTCTCACTGAATCCCTTTTTTCACCTACTTCTTAACATTCAGTATGATTCAGAAAATTGTGCCTACAGGCTACAGTAAAAGCAGTTAGTAACATTAAAATGTAAATCTGTGATAACAGTTATTAACAAGGATTGTAATTGTGGTTTGCTTTTTTTTTTTGGAAAAACAGAGTCGCTTCTGGAGAAGGCCAGGCCTCCCAGCTGTGTGATCCTGTCCCCCCGCAGGCTGGGACTGAGTATCCCTGCCCAGCGCTGGCGGAGACCATGCAGAGGAGGCGAACGAGGTGAGCAGAAGACGTGGACCTTCAGGGACGGGGCCTGAGTGCTTCTTCATGATCCACTCTGTCTCAGCACACAAGCTCGCTCAACAGCCGTGCCTCTCCAATTCCCGATCTGGGGCGGCCCGCGGAACCAACCGGTGAAATGGATCCAGGCTTCACTGGACCATTCAAAGGACTCTCACAGGGAAAGGTAAATAAAGGGAGACCGGCTGGAGGTTTCTGAAGTGGCACGGCAGCTGATAATCAGGCAAAGGGGCCTCTTCAGTAAAGTCCTGTGAGTTTCTTGTTCTTCCCTACAGGAGAATGCAAGGCAGTAGCCCCTCATCGTAGGCACCCCTTGCACCTGAAATATATGCAGAGTATGCAAAGAATATTGTTTTATTTTTTACATCTCAATATTTAATAATGTTTAGAAATGCTCATAATCATTTTATGATTATAACAGCTGATAACGTCATTTATGACTGTCCACCTCAAAATTCTTTTATATTTGCCAAATAAATTCATACACTCATATTATTTTTCCACATAATTATCTTCAAATCAGTGTCGTTCCATCTAAGCTTCCTCATATACAGCAGACAGTCCTTCCCTCCTGGAAGAGTAACAGCCCAACAATAACAGCAGGACGCGTTCAACTGATCTAAACCGCGATTGGAGAAACACAATGATTCTCCTTTTGTTTGAATTCATTATTCGTCATACAATGTGATTAGGTGTGGCGGGAGGGGGCACCAAATATGAAAACTCAGTATGGAAAAAATTTGATCCACCCCTCAGATTTTAGTCCATTCTCACGCTGGACTTCACTCTCGTGTTGCACTTCATCTTGCAGTATATTGCCTTAAGTCTTCAGTTTTGCCTCTCGCTTAGATAGGTACGCATTTCCCAGCGCTGAAGCGAACGCTCTTCGTCAGAGAGCACACGGCACCCGCTGACCCTCTGGCTGTCTACTAGCAATTCAACACCCCCTCTACCCATTCAGGCTCTTAATAAGATGGCTGTTAGTGCGATAATACAATATTAAACTAAAACACGTAGAAATCCTGACAGCCGCAGCTTCGAGCTACATTACCCGTCGGAACAAGTGATTTTAATTGACTTTTTCCTCTTCCTTCCTTGTGACTCAGGTCGAGCAATTAAATCCGCTGTTTTACACAGAAAGCATACCACCTATATTTAGTCGCAATCCAGCTGGCCTCATCACACACAAAAGCTGAACGTCCTCCATTTCCCTGCAAAATGATCCGTTTTAGTCCATTAATTCCCCTGTAGCCACAGTGCCAGTCAGTCATTCAGCACATTGTCAGACTTATGCTGCACTGTTGAGGTTCAGCGCTTATGGACCCTGCTACTATCTCACCCTCAGTTCTGCTAAACCTTTGACTTTCACTACAAACACCACAGATGACACCCAGCCATGTTGATGTGTACAGGTGCCCCTCTATAAGATTGTTACCTTGGTCGATAGTATTAATGTTTTCTGTTTTATTTTCCATCCCCCCACCTCACCCCACCCTATTCCATCCCATCCCATCCCATCCATAACCCACTTCTGCCTGACCAGCTATGAGATGGATGGATATTTTAATGTTAATTCAGAAAAGCCAAGCACACAGACCACTTCAGTAATAATAATAACTAATGGTTTTCTGCCCAACTCATATCCGGAAGCTTCCATCACGCATATGGCTTTACATTTTCGTCACATATCTATTGGGCGCTTTTTTCACAGAGAGAAAGCCGGGTCAGAAAGTCCCTGAAGTAACTGGTGGGTTAAGGGCCTTCCTTAAAGGCCCAACAGCGACATCACTCTGCCACAGCGCCCCCTTGTGGCCCCTTGAGTTTCGGTGTCCCCCCGGTTTGGCTGCTGGGAGGTTGCGGGGTGAGATAACATGGCTGCAGCCAGGAAATGCGACTCGGAAACAAGCAGGAGTGCTTTGTCAGCTGGGATGCACTGCTTGGTATATGAGAGCTGGGCTCAGCCATGAGCGGCAGATGAAGAGGCTGTTTGGGACAGTAACTGCCACAGTGTGTGTAAAAATCAATGCCGTGGGAACAAGACTCAGGAGAAGGATGGCATCCGAAAACTTCAAATGCAAAAAATACTCTCCTTTTTAAATACCTCCAAGCCAGCAGTTTCCATCTCTGAACCCGGAATTTCTTGCTGAAATAGACCCCCCCACACACACACTTCCTCTCTCCCCTTATTTTTCCCTACCTCTCGTTTCTAACAAAAAGATAAATGTGACCCTTCCGCATAGGTGTGTTCACCGCAATCCTGCATGGTATTGGACATGCAGACACTCAGTCAGGGGAAAAAAGTGAGTTAAGTTAGATTGACAGAAAAAAAAAAACAACACCCAGAATGGATTATCAGGACTTTCCATGCAACCAACTGCTTTAGATATTGGGCCTAGTGATTTCTGTCTACTTTTTGTAGTTAGTTCTTTTTATATATATATATTTTTGTAAAACGATACTAATATAGAAAACCAAACCAGCTTCATTCTAATCCCAGCAAAGATTTCAAGTTTTCAAGTATAACTTGGCCAAGTGAAACGGAAAATGTGATTTTGAAAAGATGCATCATAATAAATTTGATGGCTTGTTGTGTCAGGCAGGTACCACCTGCAGCAAGGCAGCTTATAAACTGTATCATCAGCCTGAGCACCTGTCACATCATTCAGTTAAACATTTAAAAGGGGGCAGGTGGGGTCTGTAACCCAGGCCGGACCTTCATCTGACACCTCTGGTAACTGCTGCAGGTCAGGCACTGCTGGGTATCGAGAAGCAGTGTGAACGGGCTGGATGTTCATGCGATGGTGTTTGCAGGTCTGCTAACTTTGGTCAGATAGCTAGAGTGAGATTTTCAATTCGAGATATGTCTGCACACGCGTGGCACACGCATTTACATGTATGTGACAGGTTTATTACCTTGTAAATAGTCTGTAGGATTTGCAAACTACTCCAATGCTTCTGATGTAGCTAATTTTGAGGGTTTTAACGGAATGATATAGATTTGCTGTAAGATTTCTTACAGCAAATCTGTAAGAGAGTCTGAAAGTGTGAGTGTGCGTGAGAGGCGAAGGGTGTTTCTCGGTGGGGGTCAGCCGCTTTCTGCGACTCCCACTCAGTCTTCAGTTGTTTTTCTATATTGACATTTTGGGTTTTTCTGCTTTAGTTACTCCAGAAAATGATCATAAATCACTGTAAAGACTCATAAAAAGCAGACTCCGGCAATGCAATTTGATTAATTGATAGTTTTATTTAGCCATCGTGCTTATGATAGCATTGCATCACTGACAGCTAAAACGGCAATAATAATTATAATCATCTATTTTAATACGTGATATTTTGATTCACCCACCACCCCCAATTAAGGTGCACCATTTCTGGTTATGTTAGCTAGCTTTTGGATCTTCTGTAAGGAAGGATGTAGTTATAATTCTGGTTTAAAATCGAAGCCCTCAGCAATCTTCACTCATATCATCGCTATTGGGTTAAATATCAGGGGATGATGTATAAATATTGTGTAATAACTAAAAAACAATGGATACATTTTTGATTGCCTGGGGACTCATTCATTTAAAATATGTTTCCATGGAGTTTTCCTCTGTACTGAAATTCAGCTTAATTGATGTTTTTTTGCTCAATCCACCGGCCAGATGAAAAGCCGGCATTCGCTGACCACGCCGTGAAGGGATACCAGTACCGCTAAAGGTAGGCGCTGTTCCCATCACAGCAGCATCAGAAGGCTGAGGAGAGGTGAGGTCCGCAGGCTGCCGGAGCCGGTACCTTGCATGCCGGAGCGAGCAGCCGAGGTAATAAAAGTACAACTTTGGGGATCGGTTTAATGGACGTCCCAAATGAGGTGAAAACGGGAACATAAATATGACAGATGGCCTGAGCTGTGTCAGTAGACAGGATACCTAGTGCTGGCACATCGGCTTAGCCTGATTTGCATATGTTTTTGTGTAATAAATTATCCCACCATCTGGTGAGTTTCCGAGCTTTTGCCTCACCTCTTAAATCCGGACAGAACGACATATACCCCACACCAAAAGTTTCATGGCAATCTCTGTACAGATCCTCATTAATATTCCAATAAACCAAACATACCAAATGCATCAAAGAAACATTTTTGCTGCTCAGACTGTTTAAAACCAGAACCTCTCAAGCTCGGTGAGGCTTACTTAGGCTTTTCGTATAAAAGGTTCTGAAATAGACCCCCAGTACAATGAGAGACTGATGTCCAGCCCTTTTGCATAGTACACATAGGTCTTTGTAACACGGGCCAGTGGCTGGAAATCACACATTTGCAGAATTCATTAAAATGGCCAATTTTAACATCAAAAGGGACATAAAATGATAAACTCATTCGTCCCCCCATCAGCCAGAACTTGGGAAAGACCATTTGTCTTTCCTCTGGCCACAAAAACATTTGGCGCCATCTCAAAGGGTATGACAGCATAGACGCTCACTGTCTGATCCAGGGGTCTGTTCCTCATCTGTAATTTTAATGCTCATGACTGGAGGTGCATCTCAATCTAATGCATCTTTAATATTTTTCAGCCTAAATATAAGAGAAAGATTTTTATGAAAAGCCTTCCTTGAATTTCCTGTATTCACACGTTTTAGAAGTTAATGGCTGAAATCCACAGTAGCGTAGGACTGGAATTCACAATTCCACGTTAAACAGCACGGGGAAACGTCTTTGCCAAATCGTTTTTCAAAGCTGTTGGTTTAAAGCCCACCATTTCTCGTGTTCCTACCCTGATAAAGGAACAGTGAGATTTTGATGGTAAAGGTGAAACTGATCAGATATGCAAACAATCCATGACTAATTGACTGATGAATGAACCGTAAAATTACTGGGGGGGGGGGGGGGGGGGGGGGGGGGGGGGGGGGGGGGGGGGGGGGGGGGGG
>JAODKC010000137.1:24030124-24043241 GCA_026777985.1 Mormyrops attenuatus | reverse complement strand
AAATTACTGCCAACCCCCCCCCCCCGCCCCAGGAGCTTCTGTTATTCAGTGAGATATTTTCAAAAATTACACAAGAAGTTTTACCCTTCTCACAAGTGTGTCTCATGGACAAAACTCCTTTTTTTTTCGACAGAAGCCAAATGACTCAGGGCTAAGGGAGACTGGTGGCGGGTCTCATAAATTTTGATAAATTTATAATTTAAAAAGTGCATTCAGGTACGGAGGAATCAAAGGCTCAGCATTGCGGAAAATCACTGTTGATATCAACCCCGGCGTGCTGCAACTACACCAGGGGTCTATCTTCGCCGGGCTCATTAATACGCTGCCAGCGCTGTTTTCGGCGCCACCCCCCCCCACCCCCCAAAAGAATTAGCGGGGCTGAAAGCGATCGCTCGGGTTGCAAATCGACATGCCACCACCTCGTCACCGTGGAGTGTGACGAAACTGGCAGTTTGGAGACAGAGAGGAGTTAGAGTGAAGGCTGTCTGTACCTCGCCACAGCACTTCTGGGAGTGAAGCCATCACTGCTGAGATAAATGGCCACTTTCTTCTTTTCTGGTATTGTTTTACTTTTACTTATGGGACAGTCTTCCCTCAGTTGCAGACGGAATAGTGACTGTCTAGTGATTTGGGAATTTCTTTGTTTAGCACTTCCATTCTGGGATGGAAATCTGAATGAATTGTTCAGAGTTTCATATTTTACTTCATCACCACTTTCCAGCAGGGGGCATAGTTGTTAACAATGTGCAAATCTAGAAAATAGAATATGCAACAAGGTAGTAACGGTGCCATCTTTTGGAGCTTGGCAGGCTGTCCCAGGAACACACAAACCTTGAGTTATGCTTTGTTCCACTCCTCTAATTACCTGCTCGTTCGCTCAGTCACTCCACCAGACATCGTCGTCGGCAACGCAAAGTACACTTAATTAATCTGCGAGAGACTTTCCACATTGCCGTCTGGTCCGTGCTGAAGATTGGGTAGTCAGTGCACATCCGTGCTTCTCCACGGCTGCAGAACCGGAAAGCTGCATTCAGGTCTGCATGCCGATACGTGTGTATAGATATACACATCAACACAGGGAAGATGGGTTCATTTCGGTGTGACAGGCGGGATTCCTGTGGTATGAGACTTTGTTTATCACAAAATGGAAATGTTTGCAGGCTGTAGGATGCATGCAGTTTATCATCACGATTCCTGAATTAAAATTTTTTTGGCTAGTTCCCTCATTTTTGCATAAGCTAATATTGGTTAATAGATAGCATTTTCCTCCAAAGAAACTTCTTATGGACTTTTGACAGCTGTGTCTGGTGATTTAGAGTTTGCGGTGCAGATAAACTGCGCATGTCCAGCAAGATGGACGCGTTTGTGATTGGTCCTGCCGGGGACCAGCTAATAGGACTGCTGACTGTTCCCTTGAAAGAGGCTCTTTTGAAACGAGTTTTCAGAAGCAATGCAGCACACATGCAGAGCAGCTGTGAGTGTGTGGGCATCATTAGCCTGATCATTAGCGTGACCTGAGCTTCCCCGTTTGAGATGCCTGCGGGCTCAGGTGAGAGCTCTGCCCCCGACCACCATATTCACACTTATCAGATGAGCTTAACCTTCTAATCTCCAAGTGGTTAACATCTGTGCCTCCTGGGTTTGGGCTAGGTGGGTCATTGGCCTGGATTCTCCTATCCCTGCAGCCTGTGGAGCTTCAGGTCTGGTCCATGTCAAAGCCATCTGCCGTGAGACACCTGCTTCTCCGAGGTGGAGGCCTCCTGGGAGTTCTGTGATGTGGATCTGGACGAGTCAGCTCAAAAAAGTCATCGTCTTGCTTGTCTATTACAGAGTGGTAAAGCCATGCTATCTAATTCGGAAGCCTGATAAAGAGAATAATGGTTAATTAGAAGCGTCATACAATGAATGACAGTAATGAGAATAGCTGCAGACAACAGTAGTTAGGTGTGGAAGTGCAGGTGATGTGTACTCCACACTTAACCTGCACCAGCCCTTGTTATGCGGTCCTTGGTCTTGATCATGCGCTGGGACAGTTTCAGTACTCGTGACCCCACCGTGTTCCCCAGTTAGACAGTCCTCCACAGGGGGTTCCCGCCAGCGCCAGCCTAACATCTTAGGCCCAGATCCATCCTTTGCACTGCACTTGTGTAGCCTTGTGTTTCTGTTTCTGTTCTGTGTGTTTCGCCACGGTCCTGGAGGAACAACGTTTCATTTCACTGTGCACCGTGTATATGGCTGAAATGGCAATAAACCTACTTGGCTTAACTTGACTTGACGATGTCTCTGTTCCTTTTCACTGCTTTTGGGACTCCGTTGCTTTGAGTCCCGCTCCCTGCCTTTCAGTATGACTGCTGACTGGCATGCCGGGGTGTCCTGCGGACTGGAGCTCCAGTTTGTGTCCCAGTGCTGGCAGATCCACCTCAGTGCCTTTCAGCGCTACTTGCTTCTAAAGCAAACAAATGACATGTCCTTGGCTTCTCTCTCTGTGGTCCATGTCGCTGGATTTTATTTTGTATTTAAGAGGCAAGACATCAGTTATGTGTCCTTCTCTTCTTTGTTTGAAGATCAATATTGTTGAGAGAAGCGTCAAACTACCCGTATCGTCCCTTTTCCGATTTGGATGATTGAACATGTTAGTTTAAGGATGGTTACTGTAATTATAAACTGCAGCAAGAGCCAGTGCCAATCACTTGTTTTCATCTTTTATTCATGTGCTCTTCAGGTTGTGAATTCGGAGAGTATTCTGTGCTGATTGTGCACTTTGTGGTGACAGAAGGGTGTGAGAAATTCTAAATATGTGTGTGTGTGTGTCTTAAAATGCTACTCAGCCAGAAGCGACAAAAATGTGGGGTTGAGGAAAAATACGTATGAGACACCAAATATTAAGTCTAATGGTCTAAGGTCTCAAGGGTCTTATTTAATAGCAAAGGTCCAGTTCTATGGTGTAAGTTCTAAAAAAAAAAAAAATCCTGTTCTCACTGGTCTTATGAAAACCAGCGGTCCCTTCATCTGCTTTAAATTCTCACGGGTCCAGTCCTATGTTAAGTCTCTATGGGTCACATAAAAAACAAAAGCTGGAAGTTATAATTTCAGACTAAAATGAAGACTGAATTCCACTCCAATTGAAAACATCAGAGAAGGTCTCTCTATACCAGATTTTTCATCCTTTTTTCCATAGCTCTCCATAGCATCCCGACAGGGGGTCTGTGGGCAGGAATTGGACTCTAGTAACCACAGAGGTAATCACCATCCTTCCTGTTATATACTCCTTTGTTGATAATCAAAAGGTACCAAAAAAATGGACCAAGCTAGGTGGAAATAAAATGTAAGAGCTCTATTAATGCATATATTGGGCTTGGAGCTGTAAAAAGGAAAAAAAAAAGTGGAAAAAAAACTTTTTTAAGTAAAGCAGCAAGTAAAAGTAAAAACAAGAATAAACAGACTTTTGAACACATATCCATCAAAGGGCAGGAGGAGAAAAAAACATGATGCTATTCGTATGACTTATCTGAAATAAACACTCTGTTCTGTTAAGCTTTTAATACCTGTAGGCCTGTCTTGTGAAATCGGTTATAAAAATACATTCAAAGTAAATAAATAATTAAATAAATAAATAGAATTGCACCTCTTCACTTTTTTTTTTTGCTCTGATATTTCATTTTCTCCAGCTGTCATCAGTACAAGAGGTCCCGGAATTCAATTTTAGCCTTGTCAGTTTTGTAAGATGGCATTCTTTAAAGCACGCGTCTACACAAAATTCGGAATGCGATTCTGAAATTCCACAGCTGGAGAGAAGATTAGGGGGCTTTAAATCTGTTTTGTTGTAGGGATATGTGTCATACGGATGTGTCGCGCACATTTTTGAAAGCTGCACACAAATTCGTCGTGTCAGTCCTGTGGAGTAACAGGTCACAAGGGAAGGGTACGGGTCTGTCTGCGGACAAACGGACACTTTTCTAACATTCGTCAGGGATCTTTGATCTCATGCTTAGCTTGCCAGATAGTTTAGCATCAGGCTAAAAAATAAAATCCTGGGACCATCTCAGCAGACCAATGAATTTGGGTGCCAGTCCTAAGATCATGTGAGAGTACAGCTTCATTCCTCTTCAGTTTTGCTTTGATTTGTGAGGGTCTTCAGCCTGGGTAAGCAGGTGGGGGTCTGGTCTCTCTTCGGAGCTGAATGCGGGCAGGCACGGGCGCACATATATGCGAGTGCGCCTCCGTTTACGGTCGCCATGGCTACAAGGATGGGGAGCAAAGATGGGGAACTCAGTCGCAGAAGGCTAATTAATTCTCCAAAGGTACTCTACAGGCAGGAAGTATAAGGCGCTCAGAAGTGAAGGCAGCTGGCTAAAGACTTGGTTTTTATCGGGTTTTAATTTATATGCGTTTGTCTATAATTGCAGTGCCATATTTGTTTCGGTGAACGATGCCCTCCAAATCCTGTCATGTATAGTCGGGAAGCAATTAATTACTTTTCAACTGAGTGAGGCTTTTTTTGGCTGGTTACAAAAAGTGCATCAAAAGGCAGTCTGTCTCAAGACATTTACATAGCCATAAATCAATTCTATAGTTCGTAGTTTGTTTAGACTATTTTGTATCTAGCTCTGTGAAGGGACTCCTTATGTAAATGGAAGACAGTCTCTCATTACCCTTGCTTAGCGTTCTCTGTGTTCGTATTCTTAAGGAGCAAATATGGACTGTTTTCTTTGGGGTCTGCCAAGAGGTCTTCCACAGCTTGAATTGTTGTGGTTCCTCATTATCTCTAATCTTACATGACCAGTCTAGACAGTTTTTCTGTGCTCCTTCCTGGGAAAAAAATCGGTGTAAATTTGGGGGCGATATTGGTAGGAAAAGGACTGTGGTATATGGAAATAAGAAAAGCATGTTGATTATTCTTCGTGGTTCTGCTATCCAGATGGGTGCAGATGGCTTCTACCTTTAAAATACAGCCAGTAGCTCCTCCAAACCTCAAATTTTATACTTCATTGGAACAAAATTTTCAGTCCATGACAATATCTGTAGAAATATCATATCTCTGAGACCCTGAACTTACACCTCATTGCTTCCCCTACTGTCAAAACAATGCTTCAGTTCCCAAAAGTCCGCCAGGGTCAGACATTGATGCCACCCAATCCCAAAGCCCCACCCATCGTTAACGGTCATAAAAAGTTCAAGTAACAGATCGCAGTTGTTTACAAAGAGCCCAAGGCAACAGTTACCTGATGGGACTCAACATGAAGCCACAAGAAAGGAATAAAAATTATTGTGAGAATGCTGAAATAGCTACTACTGGCAAAGGTCAGCCAAAGGTCTACAAAGGATAGTTATAGGGCAGGAGAGGGAGATATAAACGAGGCCACAATTCACTAGGATTTTAATTTAAAGTTTATTCTGTCCTAGTTTATAATCTTTCTGTTGTTTACACAAGGACACAAATAATTTGCTTTTGGGGTCAGTATTAAATGTTTCACTGCTGACAGTAATAGAGTATTATTATGTCCAGGGATTGGCATAACTGGTACACAAGTACGCATTCACTTTTAAAAGCGATACGTGCGGCAATCAATTATTGTAACAGCGTGAATGCGTATGTATTTTATGTGCCTTTGCGCCGATATGACAAGAAATGATCATGCATTTTAACCTCTGTACTGCAAATAAAGCAAGAATTAGCATACAAAGGGTGAAATGCGTACTTGCATACCAGCTATGTCAATCCCTGATTATGTCTCATTAGGTTCAAGTTGAAGTTCATGTAACCATGGATCTAGAACTGGTGGGCAGAGAGAAGAGATCAATGTTGGCATCTCAGCAGGGACATATACAGGGGTGAGGCCACCTGGGCACTAACCCCAACTGAAAGCTGAAGTGGTCCCCTTTATATGAATTATGGCCCCTCATTTTAAAGATTTCTAGAATTCTCGAAAAGATAAAGCATGCAGGTCATATACTGGAAAAACGATGAAGTGTCACTGGCAGGCCGCACCTATATCCCTTAGTAGGTTAGCGATGACAGCCCAAGTCACGACTGCATGTCTCCCATCCCCAGAGGATGGTCTGCCATCCTGAATGTCCCAGTAATTGACTAGTCGATGGACCCAGTGACCTCCTCAATGTGCCTGAGGACCACCAATCGTTAAGATGGAGGAACCTTCAGCCCAGGCGTTTCCCGTTGCTAACTTAAACTTCTGAACTTGTTTAAATGACACTTCAATGTGATTCAGAATTAACGAAATCAAAGGGAATCCAAGAGTCAGCTAAAAGAACAAGCTCCAAGTTCTGTTTTGTGGACCTACTCTGGAAACTTCCGGAACTATCAAAGACATGTGGGTCTGAATGGAGATAAATCAAGGGCTAACTACTGTTTACTAAGGCATCTTCAATGTTCATTCTGTTGTACTTTTATACATCTATATTGAGGCATCTTCAGTGGTCATTCTGTTGTACCTATACATGAGTCCATGCATTTTCATTGACCTGATTATGGTCAAGGGGAGCCTGTCCCAGGAAACACAGGGAATGGGACAGGGGCCATCCTGAATGAAATTACCATTTGGACCTAAAGTATATCAGATTAAAACTGGAGTGTGAGATGTGAATACATGATTTCATCTTGTCCTTAAATGCATTATATTTGCTGCTGACACATTCTGATGACCTTGATATTACATCCTAATTCTTTTGTGATGTGGAGTTTCAGGGGGGAGCCCTATTTCAGCAGGGAGGTCCTTCCATCTTGATCTCCTGAATTATTTATAACAGCTCCGACCTTCGCTCATCTGCGCTGTTTCCCCGATACTCTGCTGGGGGCCGAGAACTCTGTCGTTCTGCGCCTGCAGCTCCAGCCTGGTCTGATAGCCCCCTCCACCTCAGTTAATCTCTATGCATCCATTTTCTATACTCTCTTGACCTGTGCTGAAAGGGGTCCGAAGCCTATAGGCACAAGGCAAGGAATAAGCCAAGATGGGGTACCAAGCCGTTGCAGGGCACACACTCACACACCATTCACACATACAGACAATTTGTAACGCCAATTAACCTCAGCATATTTTTGTACAGTGGGGGGGAAACCGGAGAACGCAGAGGAAACCCAATGACGATATGGGGAGGGAATGCAAACTCCACACACATAGAACTAGAGTCAGAGACTTGAACGCTGATCTCATGGGTGTGAAGCAACAGTGCTAACTAAGGGCCCCTGAGTAAAAGGGGCCCTAAATAAATTCGTAACATAATTATATTGGCCTGGGTTGGGGGCCCAATACGATATGCTTTCATGGGCTCCAAAATTTCGAGCAGCACCCCTCATACTGACCACCACACCACCGTGCCATGATCATATTTATTTAAATTTGCTGGTATTTCAGGGGCATATGTGAACAACAGGATGTACAAACGAAACGATTATTTGGCAACACTATCAATATGTAACAAACAATGGGTGTTACAGAAACTCACTTTCAAAACACCTTCACTTTACGAGGTGTGAAGCACAAAACTGATTTTGTTTTTTATGGTACAAGGCCAGAAAAGCCTTGTTTTGAATCCTTGGACTGGTTCATAATTACACTAGTTAAATATAGATGAAGAATGCTATCCAAACATCTTTCTTAGCAGTTGAGCCAATAAAGCAGGCATATTTGGTTGGAGTTGTTTGAATATTTCTTTATATATAATGTGTATCCTAAAATTGTATATGCAAGTGTCTCTTTCACCCTCTCTGGATCTCTGTTTATTTTTGAATGATTAGTCCAAGAACAGCTTAAGTAAATGTGGAGGTTCTGTCTTGCAGTTGGCAGCTGCCTTGGTGTGTAAATCTAAATGAGAGAATAAAGGAATAAAACGTTCACGCTGCCTGCTTCCTGGCTTTTAGAAGCTTCTGGAAAGTAACGCTGGGCGGACCTCTTCTCGTCCTTGCTGAAGTGTAAGGGTGAGATCCCTCGGGGCCGAGCCTTCTGGTGTTTATGGCAGAAGCCAGTGATGTATGGGCGAGGCGCTCACGCCTCACTGGGTAATTAACAAACGATGCATGGCTTAACGAGCCGCTGGTTTGACGTCGATGCATTGCGTTCTGAACCCATGCGGCGACCCCCCTCCTGAGAGGCCCCATAACAGGGCTTGATGAATGGAGAGACTCTCGCTCCGAACAGGTGTGCCCCCGCATCTACCCCCCTGCCCCACCTCCCCCAATCCCAGGCTTCCCCCAAACCCCCCTTTCCAGATGTGGCCAGATGATTGACTGCGGGAGCAGGGGGGGTATTGGGGGGATTGCAACAGACAAAAAGCTTGCTGAAAGCAATCATTTGCAGAAGTTTCTCCTTATCTTTGGCTGCTCATCGCGAGAGACCCCTAACCTCTTCATTTTTGCTATCTCCAGCTCCAACACAAAGCTCCTTCAGCTTAATATCGCAAATCCCCATATTCATGTCTTCTAAGACGGCGATCTTTGCTTAGACTTAAGCCGGAAATTTGGACAAGACTAGGAAAAAAATCCTCCAGCTCTTTATTATACTTAGTATACTTTTTTTTGACGGGGGAGTGGATTTCAAGTTCCTGGGGTTTGGAGGAACACCACTCCATCAACTCAGATTCAGTGAGTCACAGATGCAGATCCAAACGCTTCTGACGACATTGCGACAGAAGGAAAACACTGAAGCAGCAATTTCAAAGTATTCAAAACATTTACCTGCCCGGTTCACACCCCCCATAACATCCAAACTCATTTGCTGATACACCGCTAATGTTCAATTTCCTTATGATGCTGCTGTCTGAAACCTTGATGATTTCACGTAATACAGGCTAGCAATTGGAGATATTAAAACATAATGCAAAGAACATATCATTTAAGTAATGTCGGGTGCAGAGAATGCTCTGAAGGACAATATTTATAATCGGATAAAGCAAATTACCAGAATATGAACCTGCGTAAACAACATTAATCTATTTAAAAAAAGGAATGTTTTTCTGGGAAACACATGGCAGTGTCCACGCCAGATAGCCAACATGCCCAGGAACGGAACAAGTTCCTCAGTCAATAAAAGACTTCAGAACAAATGAACATCTGAATTTCCCTGGGGACTATTCTCATCAGAATATGCTATCATTTTCCATTTCTGTTTAATGAATCATGCGAATTATAGTAATATTACAAATGGCAGTCTTTGCAGGCTATTAGTTTGTTTCTTTAGGGGTCTAATAGAAGACATGGTTCATTTAGGACTTGTGTGGCCCCGAGCAATATGGGATGAATTGCATTATTTCACAAACCTGCCATTTCAAATGATTTCATCAGAGGTGGGCTAAAATAAAACAGAGGGGGGACGAGAATACATTAAATAGAATGCTTTGCCGTCTTCCCATAAAGCCGGTTTTTCTTGCGGAACAAGAAGTTTTCTCATCTCCGGATCTCCATTTTTGCATTCAGTAAGAGTTTAAATTGTTTAATTGTGGGACCATTGAGGCCTACAAAAGGGATCCTTGCCCAGATCCCTCTTGGCGATGGATTAGCTGAGTGAAGCATGTGCTAATGCTGTTAGCGTTCATGCTAAAGTGGGTATTATACAACCTGAGCTTTGTTTAAATATGTCGAAGGTTCTGGAACATGGACATCCCACCTCTCCCGGAAGTTCCAGGAGTCTCCCTCAAACTGACAGCAGCTCCTTGAAACCCACGAATGATGCCCAATGTCACAGAAATCTGTCACGCCACTATTCGGTGGGTATTAGCCGGTAAGAAGTTGTACCTCCACCATCCCACCCCACCCGGTGTGGGCGGCACATAGCTTTTAAGGCCGACATACCTTGCAGCCCATGTACAGCATTATTTTAACAGTCTTTTTAAAAGCGATGCTATTCCAGTATTTCCCCATCAAATTTGCCAAGTTCAACCGTAATACTCCGCCCCCCAAAAAAAAGATTAGCATGCATAAGGTGGGATGTATGGTCAGCAGGTTCAAAATACTGGGCCTCAAAGGACACCTGCATCATGCCCTGATTTTATGACAGAATTTTTTTCCAAGAAAGCTTTATTCTTCCAAAGGTTATGTTGCTGTAACATAAAAACCAGCAAAAAGAAAGAATATTTGAAGTGGTAGGAGAAAGTCGCTCCATTTCAGGCCAGAGAGTGAAATACTATAAGGGCACAACGACAAGGAAATCTTTTGCAAAATTACTGCGCTAGCCTTGCTGTGCTTGTACTGATTTTTTTCTCAATAGCAGATTAGTTGTGATAGGGCTCAGCCACATACCGCAGTTAGTCTGAATCAGCCTGCCAGGTAGACCCGGATCAGCTAGACACACCTTCTTAACAATAACAAGGAATACAAAACAGCTGAGAGAAAGAGGAGGGGGCTGGTTCGAATCACCACAAAGGTTGAGTCATGTGCTTGATTTTTGCAAGATCTGATTGGCCGAGTGCCCTCTGCTGGTGAAGATCTTAGCTCTTTTGCTTCTAGTGCTTATTGGAGTTAGTCCTGCTTGTTTTGTGGTCATGCAACAGGAGCAAAATCAGTGCTTGTAACCAAGACTGCATCAGCAGCACGTCTTCCTGCATAACCAGAGTGTCAGTGATGAGTGTTACCCCCAGTTACAGGACTCTGGCTGTGATATGCACTAGCCGTTTTCACAAAAAGTCGTCTCTGCTACCTGCAGAATGTCACCTAGATGGTTAAGGTTCAGACTGATTATGAATTCTGCTCACTGCATTTTAGAAAATCCACTTTTGCATTACTGGTCTCTATTGCCACCGCAGACATATTTATACTGGCAGCTGAGTGGTTTTTATAATGAAATTTATGGTTTTCCAATTTGCATATTTCTGCGCTATAAATGTGTGAGACCCCCGGTCCTGAGCCCTCGATTAAAAGGAAGGCCCTGGCTTATGGCCTTAACTGTGTTAAGCGTGGCTAATTGGCCATATTTTAAACCTGACACCAGTTCTTAACGAGAGCATGCATGGTAATTGGAGGAGAATTGTCAAATAAAGTCTGCGAGTCTCTGCTGGGGTGAAAACTAATAAAATATTTGCAGCAGCAGGTCCAAGAAATATCCCAGGTTATAAATAGCAGGCTTAGATTTCTTCTCAAGTCCCTAAGTTGAAACAATATCCTCCTGTTTCTGCCCTTTGTTAGTGGTCATTTAATTAGCACCATGCTACAGGCTACACGTAGAGGTATGGAGTTTTGTGTAGCAATTTGCCTCTGAGAATGATTCTATAGTCACGTCAGCACCTTCAGCTGCTTAGCGACACACACGGTGGTAAAGCAGACATCATGCTTGTTGAAAACAGTCTCAGCTCGCTGTGAGAGGCAAATCGGAGCGATCAACGAGCATGGGCTGAGAATTGAGCACACGGGATCCAGCCCTGGTGATGCCAACCCAGGCCAGCTTTCTCGCATTTTGGGCACTGGTTAGGCACTCCCGAGTGTCAGTCGGCTATTGGTCCCACAGCTGACATCTACGCAGTAACGGAGTCGGCCAAATTAGCACGGCTAAATGGAAGGACTCTAAGAGGAAGCATTGCTTTCCTAGGTGCCTTCAAGCATCACTCTTATTATTCTGAATAGCTATAAATTGATTCACTTCTGTCCCATCTGCAAGCCTTTTTCCATCAGTTATAATGAGTATTTTTAATGCTTGGGGCCTGACAGGATTAGGGAACTGGGTGAAATGGAAACAGGAAGCAGGAGTCTTGTTCAGGATCAGTAGGAGCGCTCAAAGAGGTAGAGCCTTACAGGGTGGTTTGAGTGATTATACAAGAGGCCGTTCATGTACCAAGGAGAAAAACTGGTGGAAGTAAACACCTGTCTGACTGCACAAACGATCTCCCATGCATGTAACTTGATGCTGTTCTGTATATTGTCTAGAACTGTCCCATGTGCAGTATCATTGCTACTTCGCCTTAATGTTGATGACCTGTTTTTGCGCTTTGCCTAATTACAGTTATAAAATCACTCAGCCGGTATCTCGCTATTGATGGAAGTCACGAGTGAGCGAATAAAGTACCGTGTGGCAGCCTTCAGCGTGGGCAGACAGATTAGTGCTTCCTGAGGGTTGCTACAAAAACTACCACCTTCTTTTGACATCTCGGTTGGAGGTCAGCCGTTGGGAGACGAGCAGGAAGAGACAGCAGCTTGGTGTGTGTAAACCAGCCATCGACGGCAAGACGGGAGGTCGCGTCACCTGTGTCCTGACAGTAGGAGAGATCCAGGGCGGTTTGAGCCGTCGGGGACCAGACACGTTGGCAAAGAAGTCACAGCTAGAGAGTGGTGTGTCTCTCTCATTTCCTTAGCCTCTGTAATTTCATAACATCTGGGTTATTCCATTGTCTTTCTCATGTCAAATCATTGATTTGTGAAACACATAATTAGTGGGCAAATGAAGAGCAAATTTCCCAAACTCATTCAGTCCACATGATATTTTTTAGCGAAATTTTCTGTGAATTTTGGAAATGTAATGAAATTTCCTCATTGGATTTCATAAGGCCTGAGTGAGTTTTGGTTCCCAATACTGTATTATATGATGAAGAAGCCTGACATTAGGTTATTGGACTGAATGAGTTTTGGAAAATTGCTCTTTCATTCATTACTTTGAAGTTAGCTAGTACTAAGTATGACCCACTTTTGTCTCCAAGTTAGATGAGTCATCCATTCAGAGGCGCCTTTCTCCACACAACTGTGGTACTGAGCTGACACTTTTGCACTTGAGGCCTTCCTGTTAGCTGTAATGAGTCTGGCCGTTCTTCTCTGACCTCTCTCATTAATGAGGTGTTTCCAGCCACAGAAAAACCACTTATTGGATGTACTTATCCATCACAACTCTGTGAATTCCAATAATTATAATGCTTGCAAATCTTGTTTCTGAGATGCTGCAAGCAGTACATGTGGCCTGGACCATCGACCCACGTTCCAAACAGCTTAGATCACACATCTCAGTCAGTATGATGCTTAGCCGCACAGCAATCAGTAGGGCTAGAAGTGGGGCTTACACATGTATACACATATATGTATATATATATTCTCATGAAAAAAGTGGAATTCTCATAAATATGCGAGTTGGCTTGTTTTGCTGTGGCGAGGTAAAAGCTTCTTCGGGGGGGGGGGGGGGGGGGGGCGTGT
>JAODKC010000137.1:24015697-24029895 GCA_026777985.1 Mormyrops attenuatus | reverse complement strand
CCCCCCCCCCCCCGCCGCCGGCCCCCGCCCGCGCGCCCCCCCCCCCCCCCCCCCCCCCCCCCCCCCCCCCCCCCCCCCCCCAGGGGGCTCCTTCCCTTTTGTTGTGTCTCTTCAGCTTGACTTCCTCCTATTTGCATTTCAAAACTATGGTCTTGTAACCACTCTGGAAGGGGGTGCTGGTGGTGGTGTTGGTGTGCGGCGGGCGGTGGGGGGTGTGGGTGTTGATTACACCTTTTCTGAGGACCCGTTACTGAGGATCACGAAGGTCGGGTGGGGGGGCCTTCATTTCAGTGCAGCTGAAAAGGATTTGATTTAATTGACTTCAGAGCAACACTGTCACTGGTATGGAGACGGAGTGATTTTATAATAGTAACTTATTTTTTAATATTGAAATTGAAAATGATTCAAAGAACAGATGTACGATGTAGACCCCTGCTGACACGCATTCCTTCCTTAGAAATAGGCAAGGCTGCACTCTCTTAAGGTGAGAAAGGTGTCACTTCCCATCTCACCCACTGATAAAGCTTCAAATGTTACAATTAAATTTTACTGCCAAGATCACTAATGTCAAACAATGTAGCCCTGTATGAGAAGCCAGAGTATATTCTTATTTATATAAAAATAATTATTCTGCTTTTTAGTTCCATGTACTATTTTTAAATGAATGATTACATTTGCATTAGTTGAGATGCATACGCCTATAGGTACGTTTGCTGTGAAAATACACTATTTAAACTTTACCTTTCATTTATTTAATGTGCGCTCTTCTGTGCACATTTCTAGTATGCATCTGACTTATGTGTTTTTGCTGTAATAGAAAATAATATCTTTATTGTCTTTGTACAGTGAAACTCTGTGTCTTGCATGGGTTGTGAGGGTATATCTGACATGTAAAATTTGACTAACATAAGGGTTTCTGGAAATGATTGCTTACCTGAGTTGAGAACTTTCTTTACATTTTGTGCACATGATGACATTCATCAGGGTTCACTTCTTAGCTCACCAGGCAGTCCAAGATTCCAGCCCGTCTACATCCATGTCACGTTCTGCATGGAAAACCGAACATTACTGCTAATTGGGGAAGGAGGAAGAACAGGCAGATCACAAATGTAGATCACGAAACTGCTTATGGGCCAAAATTTTGGATTTATGCTTTAAAACCAGACCCTTCAGGAGCAGCGATATGTCCTTTTCATGTAATTTATGTTAAATATCTCCAAGCATGAATGAGGTGCATATTAATAAGCCAAGCTTTATATTCTCCTCCAGTGTTTGCTGCTTCCTGTGGTTTTGTCTTAACTTCTTCGGTTTGACAAGATTCCTGTACTTTGTCCAGTTTGTCCTCCAGTCCCTGTGGTTTCTGATACCTGTAGTCTGTCCTTCCTTTCTTGTGGTTTCTGATTCCTATAGTCTGTCCTTCCTTTCCTGTAGTTTCTGATTCCTGTCCTTTGTCTTTCATTTCTTGTAGATTCAGATTACTGAAGTTTGTTCACTTTCTGTGGTATGTAATTCCTCTAGTTTATCCATTGTATCCCATGGTTTCTGAGTCCTACGATCTGTCCCTCATTTTCTGTAGTTTCTGATTCCTGTAGCTTGTCGTTCACGTTCTGTGGTATATGATTCCTGTACTTTGTCTTTCATTTCTCGTTGGTTGATGGCTGAAGATCACATTTCCTTGGATTTAATTAAAAAGTAGATTTACACATTGATAAAGTTTTTGTAGTACTAGGGTTAAGCATCCTCGACATCACTATCTATCTATATTTCTTCCAAGCATTCATCCTGGACAGGGTTGTGGGGGCAGATTCCCTGGATGAGACTCTGATCCACCATAGGGTATATACAAGTACAGACTGACAACTTACATGCAATTTAGAACTGTTAGCGAAACTGCATGTCTGTGGTCTGCGGGGGAGGACACCCATGTGACCCAGGCAGAGCATGGAAACTATACACACAGAGTGGATGCTTGATCAGAACCCACAGCTATGGCGGAGTCAGGTCACAGTGCTGCCCACTGAGACACAGCTTAACGTCACGCCATCACCCTGTGATTTTTACCCGCGGATCCGCCGTGCCTGATGCCGGCATGTCATGTGTTACGGGACGCTTTGGCATCTCCTAACTGAACCTGCAGCCACAGTTTAGATTGAGGGAAGATCATGGATCTGATTGTTTCAATAATACATGAGGCCTAACGAGCATATTCAGAACGGGGAACGTAAACCTGACTGCGCTTCTTCACACTCTGATTAAAGTCGCCTTGTTTGGCATTTGGATAATTAACAAACACTGTGCAGAAATAGGGCCATTAACCTTTCGGGCGCCATCAAAATAGCTCCGTTTTAATTTCTCTCAAAACAGCTGAATGGCGGCGGCTTTCCATAGCCGAGTGTCACGTCATGATCATTAAGCCACGAGGAGAGCCAGGATCATGCCACAATACGTCTTTGGGGGCGTGATACATCTCTGGGGAAATTGTGTCGGAAGTGTGCCCCCCCCCTTATCACATATGCCTCCTGTGCAATGGGGGTGGGGGTCAGCGAGCAGGACGTTCATCCTTAGTGCAAGGGAGTCCTTATCTCCACACTTTTGTTATGCAAAATATAGGTGACATTGGGCCAGGTCAGAGGGACTCCAAGCACCAGTGACTATTTTACATGGAGATTTGCTGATGGTGCTGAGTCACGATCAGGAAAACCTGGATCCTCATGCATATCAACAGGAAGGTCATTAACTTTATGCTTTCTGACTTATCTATGCCATTCTTTATTTTATGATCTAATAAATGTCAACAGTTCTTTCCTCTCCTCTATAGTCAATCTGAGGAACCATCTTCTTCACCTCCATCCCTTTTATTCATTTTCATGTATTTACAGTATCTAGCAGATCTTTGTCCAAAGTGGTCTACAAGTGGGAGAGAGCAGGGTCAATGTCCCTGGAGCAAGTGACTTTAAGAGCCTTGCTCAAGGGCTCAATGATGACACTCTGCCAGTCATGGGATTTGAGCCAGTCATGGGCAGTGAGTACTTACCCACAGAGCAAGGCACCAGCAATTTCCCTCCATCATGTCATGGATCCAGGCTGGTGTCATGTGTGAACGACGAGGCATGGTGCAGGCAGGAAGGGAATGGACGACCCAGGCAGGGACTTAAATACTAAACTAACTAAATACTAAATACTACACTAAACCGGGTAACGACACAAAAGGAGTGAGACATAGACAATTAACCAATCCGGGAGGGTGCAGGGTAACGAGCAATCAGGTAAACACACAAGGGCAGGCACAAAAACAGGCAACAGGTGAAACTAATAATCTCAGGGACTGGGAGGGGAAAACGAAGACACTGACAAACAAGGAAACAGAATCTACACTAGGGGAATAACAGGTAAAAACACAAGCATGGGCACAAAGCATGAAACCAAATACAAACCACAAAACAGGAACAAGAAAACTCATACAAATTAAACAAAATACAAAAACTGGCAACAGCTGAAATTAATAATTAAACGCAGGGAACTCAAACCAACAAAGAAACTAAGAAACAGAATAACAGGCAGGTAGGAACACAAGCATGGGCACAAAGAATTTAACCAAAACCAAATAAAAATCACAAGACACAGGAACTAGAAAAACTCATACAATGAAACACTGGGGAACAAAATACAAAAACAGAGGAGGGGGGATTCGAACACGCGACAAAGGGATTTGCAGGTAGCCGCATGCTGACAGGGAGCAGGGGAAACACAAAGACTGACAGAAAGGAGAGGATGGCCAGTGATGCCTGCTGGCCAAATGGGGAAGAGCCACAAAAGAGTGAGACAACAGGAGCTGACCCTGACACCATCATGCCTTTCCTGTTCTTTAGGGCTGCTCTTCCCGAAGAGGGATGCAAGGTCTTTCAACACTCAGGCCAACATCCAGGATGAAAGCGTGATTTTGTTGCAGGAAAATCTTTGTAATTCATCGGAGGCTCATGGCTGAAATGTAGAGGAGAGATTATATGTTTTCTGTATGGTCATTTACTATACATTATGATAAGAGACACACTGCATAAGACTGCAGCTCTGGCTGCACTGGGAAGATGTCAGATTGAGTACTTCTTCCTTGGTTCTCTCTCTGTTGATAAGGTATCTGTACTTAATAAGTGAGGACAGAGCTTCTGGAATATCAGTGAGTGTGTGCACAACAGGTGATTCCTTCTGAAGAGCAATGCTTCTACTGAAACTCTTCTGGTGACCTGTGTTGTGCCCCGTTACTCAAATTCCAAGCGATTTTTCCCCAGGAATTCCCAGAAAGACAAGTTTTTTGAATGGCTTTTGTCTGATTGACAGTGGGAAGTGACAAGACCTACCATCTAAAAGTCTGAAAAACAGCCTCTCTCAGGCTTTGCAAACTGCTCCATCTAGCTTTGACAAGACTTAAATACATCTCCCCTGTAATCAACCTCTCCTTTCATATCCGCCTCTTGAAAGGCAGAAAGTAGTTGGAAGGAGTTCACAGACAAAAAAGTCTTTGTTTGGGGGGGAATGCAGGGTGAGCAGATTTTCTCTCTTTTATACAATCTTCCTTCCGAAAGTGCCCTATCTTCTAGTTGTACTATCGCTGTTTCTCTGCAACGATTTGCATCGTCAAAGCCAGATTGACAAGCGGCGGAATCCGAAACGAGGGGCTGAGTGACGAGCACTCTCGTCGACCGGCTATGCTGCTTGTTACGGAGACAGCGGGTGGATGAAAGCCACCCGCGGCACGACGACAGAAGGCATGTGACTTAACCTCCTCACCTGCAGGAAAAACTACACCAATCGGCCAACCACTGCTCAGAGGCCCGGTCGCTCCATTATTTCGGGTCCACTACCTTCTCATTCACTCAGCATATCCAAGATGTCTTAGATATCTAGCTTGTAGATTCTAAAGCCTTATCTGCAGGAACAGCCTTCACTTTACGGTTTTAGGAACAGGTATACAAACGTTCCAGGGAGTTACACCACTGGAGATAGCTCCATGGAGACCAGCAAGATGGAGCCACCCTAAGCATTGTCTTCTCAATTGGTTTCATCCAGCTTTGTGGAGAGACAGGCTCCCAGAGATGGGTTCCCATTACAGCTGCATGATTACAACAGTCCTGCAAAAAGCATGTGGAACCCCCCCCCCCCCCCCCAAAACACACTGGATTCATGTACCTCCACAAGATGGAGGTGGAAGAACAAGGGGTCTGCTTTTACCTAGAACTTTAAAAGTAGTGAGCCTAAATAATCTAAATGACATTTTGGTTCTACTGAATCAACACAAGAGTGGCGAAAGGGCTTTGATGAAGCCTGTTTTGGTCAGTTATTTTTAGTTAAAACTAAAAATGTCAGAAGTCTTGTATTTTGAGTCTTGTATTTAACCTCGTTAAGGTTAGGGCTGGGTAGGGGTTAAGGTCCTCATTTTTGGGATTAGGATTATGCCCATAAAAATAAATGGTGTGTGTGTGTGTGCGTGTGTGTGCGTGCTTACATGTGTGTGTGCATGTGTGTGTGCGTACATGTGTGTGCTTGCGTACATGCGTGTGTGTGTGTGTGCACTCGCGCGTACACCAGCATTATGCGAGCATGACTTATCATAAGCATCAGCTTTGAATGACAGTTCCATCTTTTCCACATGGCTCGAGGTAAACGCCATTTCACAATGTTGCCAAGAAGCTATCTTCACTTGATAAACCCATCAAAAAAGTCGACAGGCATTCAGAAATTCTGAAACTTCACCTTGTGAGATCTGCAAACCGTGGCAGACCTATACTCAGTTTATGAACACGAATGTTTCTGAATTCGGCCCCATAAAACTTCTACCAAGGTCCAACAGAACACTCCTCCTTAATGTAATTTCTTATGAAGATTCTGTCCCTCCAAATGTCAGAAGGGCTCCTAATTTTGGCCTACTCTTCCCCAGTCCTTGTAAATGTGTGTTGCTCTGGGTTGATCTGTTTTTTTTTCAGATCATTGAGTTTTCACTTTGCCAAGCCAGAAATCAAACCTCATAGTTACTGGCTACTGACAAATTGCAGGACCTTAGCATAATTTTTTGTCTGTCAGATGTGTGTCCAGTATTACTGGTAGTAATACTGGCATATGAATAACGTTCCTCATACCACCAGAAAAGGAAATCAGCACTTTCTTGGCAAACAACATGTCCCCTCAGCTGCCATTCATGATTTTTCTCCCCATATTTTGCATCAATGATATGTTTTTTCGGAATCTTTGTTGTTGGTGAGTTTCCCATTCTTAGTAATTTTCTTTTTAAATTTTGATGATTCAAAATGTTTTCAGGCCTCTGTACCCATACATGTACCGCTGGGGCATACACAGCGCCCCCTGCTGTTTTACCCACCTTTTACATTTCACAATCATAGCTTTAAATCAATGAATAAACTGCTTTCAGTTGCTTAAAACATATATCAAAACTGGGAGATTTTGCAGAAGAAATATTACTGCAAAATATTACAGAATTACTAGAAGTTATTAAACATTGTGACAACACTTCTAAGAATAATGTATTGAATATTATGTAATATTGTGGTGATTGCCGTTTCCATGCTTTTACACAAATAACTAGATGTAAAATTAAACCTAAAATTAGCGAACTATTGTTATTTAGTTTCTAATCGTTATTTTGACGTACACTTCCCAAGGCAGTTTAATTTCCAAGCTTATAGTTGTAATTAATTGCTGATCCTTGTGTGAGACCCTTCAGATGTTGTGATTTGATTGTCATTTCCCAGCTGAGTGCCGGATTATTCCAGTTTTCAGCCACAAGCACAACTGACCCCGCTAGCCCATTAACATTAAGCTGACAAGCAATTTACACAGAGTTGCCATTAATTGCTGCCCGCTGCGGGACAGCTCGCAGGTACATCAAATCTGCAGTTCTGTGATGTGTTGACAACACTCAAATGAAATCTTTTAAATGTGATTAATTATCAGCTCAGTATCAATAGGGAACTGTCAAGAGAGTGGGGGCTCAAATATCCCCATACAGCTCTTGCTGAAAAAAGAGCTCTTTGTGTATGTTTGTTGGTGTGTGTGTGCTTGCTTGCTACATTGCTGCGTGTCCTGAAATCTGCACTAGACACACATTTCTTTTTCACAGTGCAACGAGCCCCTTTACACTCTGGCCTTTAAATGACAAAGACGCAAGGAAAACACACCCAGGTGTATAATCTATCGAAAAACGTGGTGGGATTTGTTGACAGTTGATGTTGCTGTGTCAAGGTTGTCCCTGGAGCTGTTTTGGCTTCTTTGTTGAATTGGCCATTTTGGAATAGCCTGAGGATCTCTGGTCTCAGGACTTGGCTTGCGGGATCAAGCGCCATTAGCTGGTAAGCATACCCTTCACTGGAGAGTTCCACATGGCATTCAATGGCCGACTAACAAGGCTATAGATTTTAATAGATTTATGTAGATTTTAGTGCTGAAAAAGGACAGTGCAGGAGTTTCTTTCTATGAAAACCCGTAAAGAAAAAAAAAACGTTCTGCTTCCTCAGCAGTCTAGAGACAGTTTGTGGTAATTCAGCTGAATTGACGAAATCAACAGCACCAAGGCCCAAAAACCTGCACTGGTACACAGAAAAGTGTAGAAGAAGAGAGAGTGAAAAAAAGCATGAGGCAGGAAGCTGGCCGCTTTCAGGGCCTGCATCCGGCGGCTTTTAGAAACAGTTTATTGATGGAACAAAATTACTTTGTCACAACTGCAGTGAAAATGCAGTAAAATGAAAATGAGTAAAAGTAAAATGTCCGTCTTAACCTTTACTTCGTGGTGACAGACTGTGTTATTTGTCCGACTCTTGTACATGCTGACCGTCACATTGCCCTCCACAAATGTTGCACAAGGTGCTGCATGATCCATTTTTACACTGCTATTGGTGAGGGTGGAGTTTGGCACTTGTGGGAGGAGCCACGAGGTGTGACTGATATGACCGCCTTGCAGGGGCGTGGCTATAGATAGACAGGAAGTGGGCAGTGCCCACCCAAATGGATCATCTGCCCACCCAATGGAGACGGACCAAATGTAACCGATACTTAATTATTTAACGGAAGTGGCAGTTTATGAGATTAATCACTTTTACCCTACACTCCAATTCAAGCTTTGGTGCCCAGCCGACATCCCCAAACACCTACCACATCCTGGACGTCCTGCTAATGCCCCCCAGTCATTCTTCAGCTGGGGCATAACTGGGACGGATCGCCCTTGACAAAGGTTAACATCACACCCAAGGAACAGTCCATTTGTGCAGGCAGGGGGTCAGAGGGGAGTGGCCATCTCAGGCAGGGAGTCAGAGGGGAGTGGCCATCTCAGGCAGGGAGTCAGAGGGGAGTGGCCATCTCAGGCAGGGAGTCAGAGGGGAGTGGCCATCTCAGGCAGGGAGTCAGGTGACTCTGTAAATCTTTATTTCACTCTCTCAGCACTAGTAACACCTGGCAACACCCACGTAACACCTGGCTGCGGCAGATGGATGGCCATTTCCGGAGTGTGGGACTGGACGGTGTGTCTGCCTGGGGGATTGCCAGCCGGGATCCCGAGGAGTTTCGCCGTGAGTGTTGAGTGTGGCAACGTGCTGCATCGGTGCATGCTCCCCAACCTGACCTGACCTGACCTGACCCAGTAAACTGGTCCCAACGCCCGCCTCCCCTGGTTCCACAAAATGGCTCTTCTTTACTTCCTGTCATTCGGGTCAGGTGCTGCCCCCTCCAGTACTTTAATCATAAATGAATCCTGGGTCACGTGAGTCTTCTTAAGGTCACCTCTGGCCCGTCACTGTCCCACGCCACAGCTAAGGCAGCTCTACATGCATATCATGACAGGTATGGACGAGCGAGAGCAACTGCTCCTTGGGTTTTGTACATTTTCATAATCATGTCATGAGAGATGTGTGGGAGTTACTCCTAACAGCATCTCCATGGCATGATCTCCTTCCCAGAGGGTTGGAGCCACAGGGGGAAAAGGCAGCATGATAAATACTGAGCATGTGCCCCCCCACCCAGCCGTTTACACTCCAGGTCAGCCAAACATGCCATAGCTGTTTCTGCTTGCCAGCCCAGCGGCCCTCAGCAGCAGGGTCCGGCATCACCGTTGGGACTGCATTTCATGTTCGCTTCACTACTGCATGGAAGGGTCACACAAACACCTGGCTGAGCTTCATCTCCTGTTCCAGGTCAGTTCTTCCAGAAATTACCATGAGCTTCACATCCTACCTGCTTCCTGATTCTGGGCCGGATCCTCTTCTTCACATCCCACCCGCTTCCTGTTTCTGGGCTGGATCCTCTTCCTCACATCCCACCTGCTTCCTGTTTCCGGGTCCGGATCCTCTTCCTCACATACCACCTGCTTCCTGATCCTGGGCCGGATCCTCTTCTTCACATCCCACCTGCTTCCTGATTCTGGGCCGGAATGAATGAAGGTTTGACTCTTTTCACCTTGTTTTCTGCCAACAAAAGGGCACCTTGTTACAAAAACTATATATATCAAAGTTTCTTCCTAAATGTATGTTAATTTCTGCTGTGGGTGAGAATTACATAATGGACATACATATGTGGAAAAAGCACAAGCAGACATTAAGCTCACAAGTTCACTTAAAACTGGGCGGTGTTGGTGGGGGAGGCTGTGTAATTGCAGTCGTCGAACCACAAGGGATGAGCACATCTGACACCATTAACATTGTAAGTGGGTTTGGGTGAAGGGGTGGGCATCCCACACTTATTTACATTAAGTGACTCCATGGGAAACATTTTCACCTTCTTAACGATCAGTTATTTAATTATTTACACTTCATTATTTATGGACCTCTTTCCTGCACTGGTGCCCATTAGTGAAAACGGAGGTGAAAAAATCTGAAGCGAGGACAAAACGAAATGGGAACAGAAAGGAAGGTCATGTAATGGAAGAGCATGGTAATCAGCTGTCACATGTACAGGCAGCGGGCTGCCCTGTCAAATATACAGCCTAGCCGAGAAGCCACAAATTCACCTCTGATGCACTTGGTGGACAAGGGTCAACCATATCAATCCTGGCAGTGGCATAGCCAGGGCTGTTTTGGGGGAGGGGCTTTAGAAACATGACATCATGTCTTCTAAGAGCTAGAGAGTTAGGCTAGGATGCTGTGACCCAGGGGACATACAGCAGCAATTGATTACTATGATTTTTAGAATTGCCCCTGGAATCCTGGTCTCAATATTCACTCCGTTTCCCCATATCTGATGTTATAGGTATTTTGAAGTTGACAGAAGAGCAGGCTTGTTAGAATGCATACATTCAGGGTGCCTGTAAGTGTGGCATTGGATGGTAATGGGATTCCTGCGCTACATCCCCTGTCAGCTGTGTCCCTGTGATGTCATGCCAAGGTGGCAGGTCCCTCTGCTGCCACCGCTCATCGCCAGCATTGTCCCCGCGATCTGCAGGCCGCGATCCCACCTGGCGTTTTCCCACGCCTCTAAAGGAGGCCGCAGTGCTTCGACTTGTGCTGACACGAGGCTTTTTCATGTGCTTTGTAGTCTACCTTTGGGTCTGCAAAATCGACGTCAGCGTTTGAGGATGAAATCCTGGATTAAAGCCTCCATACAGTTCGCTTCATGTTTATTTTAACCCGAGTCGCTCGTCCTCTGCTCCCTGCGCTTCTTCAACCAATAAGGTGACAGTTGAGGGGCCGTGAATGGAAATGTTCCGGAATACTGATGTGGGCCCCCAACCCCCGCCGCTCCGTCCTGAAATAGCGTTTTGCTATCCCGCGAGCCGTCCGGAAAGCCGCGGGGAATCCGAGATTCTATTTGGTCCATTTCCTAAGGCTGCCTACCTCCTTTCCAGGTGGCATTGATTGCGAGGAGGCTGGACCCCACAGATAAACCCCACTGCCTCTTCACCACCCCCACCCTTTCATTTCCCCCACACAGCCTGGACAGCGTGACCAGCACGCTGATGTGAGAAGGTTGATGGGAAATCAATATGTGGTCTCAGGTAAGATTAATGGAAACTAATCTGCATGGGGAATCTCAGTCTTAACCCCCCCCGACTCACAAATGTCTCCACAGGGATCCCATCCCAAATTAAATGTGCCGGCTGCCAATGACGACATCGGATGTGGTCATGTGATCACCCATGTCATCGGATCAGTCAGCAAAGTTGGTCTGTTTACAGCGCTGCATTCGAGTCTCTGTGCGCTCTTTCTATAGCAAAGCTCGCAAAGCCTTTGCATTCCATGTGATAATTCCGCGTACTTTAGATAGGACCCCGTTAGAGAAATATTCCTCTTTTTTTGGCTGGCTTCCGCTCCCAGAAGCTTTCTGTAATAAAATGCATCATAAAAGCTGGCTACCTCACTCTGTCAATAATCCATTTCTCCATTAGCCTAGTAGCTGACATCTGTTGAGCCATTTGGTTCCAAATTAATACTAATGACAGTAATGATTGCAATATGAAAACAAACACAAAAAAGACCATAATTCTCATAAGATTTCTGGACAAACGTGCCAGAATGTAAGACTACTATTTTTGTCAGTGAAATTCTGATCTCTAATGAGACATATAGATTTAATTATGCAAGCATATCCAAATGTTAATTGGTTTGAGTCTGTAGCATTGTTAGTGTAACGAGTATTACCGTGGCTCCGAAGCCAGAGAGACAGCGTGAATGGATGTCGTGGCTGTCACTAGATTTCTACGCACCATCACACCCGAGCCAGCTGGCATGATCGATATGGTTTTAAAAGCATTCGAAAAGAAGCTCATTCAGGGTGTTACGTATTTATGAACAGCTTGGCTCCAGAGTGATTGGAAGATCGTCAACATAGTAATTTCTCGATGGTAAGAGGGGGTCGTGGTGGAGGGGGGTGCCGGATATACTCCCTTACAGTGGGAAATGGTGTTAAATAGCTGTCGTCGTCATAGGCACATGTCAAATTAATTTTTGTTCCTGTCAGTAGGAGTGTGGCCACCCCGTGTTCAGCCCTGGGCCTCCTTCATCAAAAACCACAGGCCTCGACTTAACACTCTTTGATCATGTGCAGAAGTCATACAGTAAATAGCTGAACTGGAAGTGGGGGTCGAGTCCAGAGACCCAAATCGGGAAGACAGACATGATTACAGCCTCCATGAGCAAAAGTGAGGTCGGGTGCGAATTTGCAAGTAGGTCTGAGAAACATCCGGTTCATCAGTGGCTTCGTGACACCAATTAAGTGAGGTATGAAAAATAAACCTTTGATCCGGAGCGCGGCGTGGGTAGCTTGTATGGTTAACTAACAAAGTGGCTTGCAGCTGATTCTGCCTGAGCGAATTCGGTCAGAAAGCCATGAATCGGAGAAAACGCTTGGCTGGCCAAATCGATATTTGAGCTGAAAGTTGGGGCCGTGGTCCTAACAGGAGAGGCAAAACTTCTTATCACTCTCTGTCTGCTCGGTCGTCTGAAAATGGCAAACTCCCCAGCGTTAATTGGGTCATACCTGGTGAATTGTGGGGGCCGAGGTGAAATCCTATATTCCAGAGAGTGAATGTTAAATTCAGATAAGGCGGCGAATCCATACAGGCGCGGCTTATCGTAGTCCAAAAGGGAACTGTAGAGGGTGAGTAATCTGGCAGCAATGGATCGGACGCCCTCGGAGTCCACAATACCCTGTCTCCATGATAATGCCCCCATATAAGAGTCTTGCCCCTGTGGACTGATGGCCGAAACACAGTGAGGCCTCTTAGACAAACATGGGTCTGCTCCACTTGTGACAGGGTCTCACTGCAAGGCACTGCACTTCGACACTTACACATGACTGTCACCTTTTTCCTGCTTTGGCCATTGAAGAAACCTGTAAAAAAATGCCCAGCGCAACACTGTAGTGGTTCTTTTGAGTTTCTAATTGAGTTTTAAGAGTGAAAAGACAGGAGAATAAATAAGCAAATGAACCTGTGGCCTTGACTTGACCTTGCGGGATTGACTCATCTGTTGCCTTGTTTGCCAGCACAAACACTGCAAGCAGGCAGGGATTCCGAGCATCGCCATTCCTCGGCCACGGACTGTGTTTGGTGGCTATAGGTGGGAAAAATCACTATATTAGTCTCTTCTAATGACAAAGCGGAAAATTTCCTAAATCCAGGGAGAGGGGAAAAGGATCCATATGCAGAGAAATCCAAGTTTAATTGCGGGATATTAAACCAAGGCCCACGTGTAGACAAAGACAATTCAGCCTGTACAATAGGGAGGTGGAGCGTGGCCTGTGGGGTTGGGGGGATTCTGCACTTTTTGAAATCTGAAGATTATAGATCACAGACTGGGAAGCTATGAAGTGGGAGCGAGGAGGCAGAAATTGAAGCTCCCCGCCAGCCAAAGCGCCAGTCAATCAGATAAATAGCGTTTATATAATCGGGTCTCGACGCTGCACATGCATAATTCATCCCCCCGTTAGTGCGTCCGCAGTGACATTGCTGTTTAGGACAAGACAGTCGTAGAGGGGTGTAGTTCATTGTTACTTGACTCATCCCTTTCTGCATGGAGTCTGCAGTGCTGGGGCAGGACAGAGGGCCAGCTGGATGGCGCAGTGGAGTTTCTTTTTAGTCTCCTCAGAAGATCCTTAATAAAATACAACTCGTTTAGTTATTTTTGTGAAGAAGGATAGACTCCTGTGTGTCTATAAGCATCCATGTTGGAATTTTGAACCCCAAAGACCGCCAGGCAATAGCTGGATACAGCAGAAATGAGGACCCCGGGACGACTAAGCCTACATCGCCCCCAACTGGTCATCTAGCTGAGTGGGAAGGTGGGGGGAGAATTGAAATGAACGGAGGTATGATCGCCTTTCACATGATTTGGTAAATTAGGATGAAAGATTAGCAGGGTTTACTTCCATAAGCTTTATTTAGTAGCACGGCGTGTAATAGTGCTTTTATCCTATATGCAATAGCAGTTATGATGATTCGAAACACACGTAAACTGCATGACAGGAACAGGATACTGCCCCCCGAGTCGAAGTAATGAGTGTGAGTTTTTCCATCGGTGATGCCGTGCTCTGCTCCCACTGTGACAAAAACTCGCCTCGGGAGCAGTGGGAGTGCACTGCACACTGGGACCTGCAGAAATGCAGTTCAGTGATGAATTCTCACTGTCTTCAGGGACAGGGGTCCGGGCAGGTAAGGATAGTCAAAAAAAAGAAGGGGAATCAGAAGAACAATGTTGGCTCAGGCAACG
>JAODKC010000137.1:24001455-24014596 GCA_026777985.1 Mormyrops attenuatus | reverse complement strand
AGTTCTGAAGGCGAAAGGGGGTCAAACACCGTATTAGTATGGTGTTCCTAATAATCCTTTAGGTGAGTGTATTAATTCAGCACTGGAAGAGGGCCAGAAAATCTGTAGCACTTTTATTTTGAAATTAAAGCATGTGTGTGACATGGATGATGGGTGCCATATTTGACACTATGACTCTTACTTTAGGTTGGAATGACAAGTAGCAGTGATTGGGACCTGCATTCTCCACATGTACTGAATGGACAGCTCTAAGAAAATTCCAGAAAATGGCCTGCATCTAGATGGTCATGGTCTGAGGCCTGTTTGCACTGGATGCATTGATCTCTACATTAAATACAGCAATCTTGTAATCACAGTTTTCCGGAAAATAATTGCTGGAGCATTCTGGAAGATCAGCAGGTGTTCCTTCAAAACAAGGAGCAGAAGCCACCTCCTTCCGCTGCTTGTTAGTGAAGACAAGCGCTATCAAAGCCCGAGTCGCTGGTAAAGGTGCCGATTAGTGACGGCTACCAGCACGCTTGTTGATTCCACACTGGCGCCTTGCAGGAATACCCATCAATCTGCAAGGTATGAAGACTGACATCAGTAGCCACTGCCTCTCAGTGCCTGGCTCCGCAAGACTGACAGGCCGGTAAACTCCGTAACCAGATTACTGCGGCGATGAGGCTGCAACACAATGGATGTATGCGGTTATATGTGCCACTATCAAATTGCCCAAGGCCTGTGTCACCTGTTCACAAGTATTTATCGGGATGGGGGCGTGATGCCATGAGTACTGAACAAGGAAGAAGCCTGTTCAGCATCAAATGTACTGCCAGGCATCACATTTTAGCAAGATAACCTCTGGTGGTTTGTCTGATCACTTGCAGCCAATTGGATCACAGAGCTGTGTACTGGACTCTCAGAAAACGAGCTGTGATTCGTCACTCGGCCATGTGCTCCTTATTTGGCAAAAAAAAGTCATTCTGCAGGGTCAGCCCGGCCCCCGAGATGCACCTATCAATTTCCCCCGTCATTTTGGATGGAGTGCGGCGATCGAGCAGCATGCTAATCACACACACGCCCCTGTCGCGATGCTTTGAAATGTTTCCTGGGGGGATGCTAGCACTTAGCCAACAACAGGCTTTTTAATCCTGAGATAATTCCATTGGAGGGCTGGGCGAAGGGTGGTTACTTAATATTTATCCACAATGAGGCTCTCAAGCCTGTAAATGAAAACGCTTCCTCACATTGAGGAACAGCTTGTCAATGTAAGGTTGCCTGCGATGGCGAGTCCAGACAAAAGGATGACTCAGCCAATTAAATACATGGTGTTTGGTTATGTGGGCGTCAGGGTTATGCCACTGGGTGAAAATAAGTTTCCCTTACATTTGTTTTGTCAACGAATGACAGCCGGAATATGGATTGATGTCCACTGGCTCACTGTTTGACAGCTGGCCTTGTTCTGTTGGTATCTAATGGTCTCACAGCCACCAGCTTTAACATGTCCTTCTATAGTAAACTTAGAACTGGAAACCCTTTGGGAAAACTCTGTAATGAATCCCCCCCCCCATCCCTCAACAAATGGCCGTATGGTCTGTGTTTGTCTCCCTTCCGTGGTTTGATGTCCAACACTCCTCCCACCCCCGTTCCAGATTCCACTGGACCCCTCCCTAAATCGGCAAACTGCAATGTATCATGCTCACCTTATTGAACCCAGGCAGGCTGGGATGATGTCAGATTCAAGCATTGGTACAGTAATGACAGAAGGGACTCCTTCACATGGGATTTGCGGCACCTTCTGTCTCCCACGAGGCTAAACAGAGAGGTTGTGTAATTTCAGGTCTCAGGAATAATAATTTTTAATTTTTTTTTTTGGGGGGGGGGGTCCTGAATAATGAGCCAGTGAATGAACAGAATCCGATTCTTTTTATATTCCCCAGCAGCATGGATGTGGCTGACCCTCTGACAGTGGCCTGTCATTTAATCAGGTAAACACGGAGGGCCATTGTTTCACGGTGCTCCACAAGCGCGTCCGTAAATCAGCGGCAGATTTTCATTCCCCGCTTGCAGGTTATTTGCGATTCCACTCGTGCCGCTGAGCTGAAGGCTTCACAATAAATCCAGAATGACAGCACTTCTGCGACATTAACTGAGCCTTTTTGTTATTCAAATATTTGCACAAAGGATAGTTCCCTCGAAAGTAATTTCTGCCGAACGTATTGTAAACATCGGAATTCCCGCTAAAGAGAATTGTACCGCTAAGCTTTTAAAAACTTAGAGGAATATGTTCCTGCATATTTCTGAAAAACTTGGCACTTTGAATTTCTTGACTTTCTGCTGTGTGTGGATTCTGTTGTCACATCTGTATAATAAAACAATCTGGGAGATCTCTAGCTGGGTTTGCTGTTTTCCAGCAACCTCAATATGCTGGTGTGCAGTTAACCACCAGGGCTGAACATGGTGAGATCTTAACTTTCTACAGCCTCCAGCTTATCTCCCCGTCATGAAGGGATCGATCATTCCATGATTCTTTTCAAAATTACTGTGATTTTTTTTTTCCTCCGGCGGGGAAGTTGTGCTAAAAAGAAGCAGATGTTTGCATCATGAGGGGGCCAGCAGTTGCTAGCGCGCAGAGATACTGCACAGCTCAGAAACTGCTCTTTGCTCCAATGAGATGGAGGGATGGGGGACAAATGTATGTCCTGAAGTTATGCAAACTTGTGCAAAGTGATTCCTCCCCTAACCATAGCGCCATCATGCGCCCTGGATGAATTATTGGGCATCATTGAAAACCCATTTCAGATACCCCTTAAAACGTCAAGATTTAGACCAAGCAATTCATGCAAGACCTATAAGAAAATAAGTCTACATTGTGCATCCTGTTTATGATAAACTGTGTGTTTGCCTCCTATGTATATAAATCCCACAACCTGTCTTTTGTGAAATGGTTGGTGGCTGTGCTGTAATATTTTTATTATATATATATATATATATATATATGTATGTGTGTGTGTGTGTGTGTGTCTTTATCTTTTCAGTTATCTTTTATTCTTGAACGGAGAGCAGAAAAAAGATGATTACAGTGTCATTTTCACAGCAGGCTCCGCAAAGTCGCCTTAGTGTCGCCCGCTGCCTTTGCTGCTTTTCCTGACATCTATCCCGGATCAGAGACAGCAAATGAGCACGTGCAAATTCAGCTCAATCGCCAAGAAATGTGTTCAGAGTTGAGCTCAAAGCCTGATTGGTCCCATATTGAGATGAAATGCCTTGATTCCTTCCTTTGTGACATTCTGAGGCCGTTCCTTGGGGTGAACTTATGCTGTTCCTCCATGGACTTCCTGCATATATCCAGATGCAGACAGTGATGTTGGCGGTGGTGGCCAAATCTCCCAGTTGCAGGTGTGGTGTGAGAGTGTTGGGGGGGGTTTAAACCCTGACCGTGGGCATGTTTTCCAACTGTCAGGGTGCTTGACAGTGAGCTTGGTGTTGGGTGGAGAGTTTGTATGTATTGTGACTAGGATGTACTATCGCCATTTGGGATAGCTGCATGCTCTTAAGGGCAACCAAGATTCCTAGCATGTTTCGTTAATTGTTATCGATGTAAATTTTTTAATCTTCGGCACTGACAACATACTTGGTATTTCAAGGCAGGTTTTTCGCCAGGGTTTGTTCATAAATCAGATAAATTCATTTCCTGTGATTTTAAATGCCCCCCCCCCATGGTTCTGCATTCACACACGATAGGAAACGTTAAGACGTCAGCCAGCCTAACTGCATGTTTTTGGACTGCATGAGGAAACTGGACCTGCAGGAAACCCGTTCAAATTCAGAGAGAACAAGCTAAGCTCACATACATGGAGTTGGAGATGGATTGGAACCCACAACCCTAGAGGCGTGTTGAACCAGCGCCACCTGCTGAGATGCCCGGAAACAAATCAAGATTCTCGTACTCGATTATTGAAATCATCACATTTCTGGCATCAATTGCATCAATTACAGTATATTCAAATGAAAAACAACTGAAAAACAAGCACTTTTTAAATTGCATTTTCCCTAAATCAATGACAGGGGAGCATTTTTAGCTACCTTACATAATGGTTTGTTTGAGTGTAGATTTTACCAGATACACCATAGATGCGACGCCGAAGTGGGTGCCAAGCGTTTTCCTTTGATTATTTGGAAGGTTGTAACTGAGAAGGTTCACGTCGCCCACTGGAGGCGGCGGATGGGAGGAACGGGAACCGCAGCCGCCAGCACAGATGGTCGCGTCTTTGGAGAAGCAGAGGGAAGACGAAAGCGAGCATACCCCCCGCGCTAAAATAAACCTTCTCTGAAGTTCTCCCCGTCTCTGGTTAGATCGCGGACCTCGTTGGCAGCTCAGGACTGAAAATCGATATCTCTGCGCTGAAAATGAAAGGGGGACAAAACAAAAAAAAACTCCTGAAGGTCTAGTGTCAGTTTGCGATGGAGGAGCTAATCATAATAATTGGTTTGCCCCCCCCACTCTGGCCAGATTGCGGGCTGTGGCCTGCTGCTTACTGCCGCTTCCCCTGCGAGGAGTGTTTAACGCAGAGTGTAAACGGGTCCCGGAGGCTCTCAGCGGGAAGGTCCTCCTCAAGCCAGAAGACCTCACTCTCCTCCTCCTCCTCACTCCTTATACTCCTGGAGAGCAAGGGCCACACATGGGTGGGGAGTGACACACTCACCTGCGTGACTGTCAAAGGTTACTCACCACGAACAGGTAGGTACTCCAGGTATCGGTATTTAGTATGAAAGGTGTGTGAGATACTCAAGATGTAGGGAAAAGGAATTATTAACTAATAAGTTAAAGTGAAATCAGTTCTTTTAAACATGATGTTGTTTTTATGTTAACAACTTCAGTTTGGTATATCTAACAATATTTTTGATGGACTCCCGGGGGCCTATAACCATTATGTAGGCACTCCTGCAAATGTCATGAAAATGAAGAGAAACCAAGGCTTGGAATGTGGGGTAAAAGAGACCCACTCTTCCTGGGAAATGATTTGATAATGTCACATGACAAAGGTTTTAGTCATTCTTGGAAAATTCAGCTTCAGTCAAGATCCGTGCCTGTGCACTTGTGCGTACATAGCCGTACGTGTGTGCACGTTCCTGGGGCTCCCGTGTCCTTCCATGTGTGCATACACGTAGAATCCAGCCCTGAGGTCCACAGAATTTCCCCGCTGCTTAAGCTGTGGATCACGGACCGATCAGACTCGTTCCCCAACCCCTCCGGCAGCAGCAAAGTAAAACGATTCAATATACCCAGTAAGCTTTTCACTCTCTTCTCATTCATTCCCTTTGATGGCAGCAGTGCGTGCGCTTGCGGGTCAGCCCACCCCAATCTCGCACAGCTACGCTTTCGCTCCGTGGATCTGATTCCCAGAAGCCCCTATGTGAAGACCTGTGTGTCGATCAGCAAAAAAATAAGAAAATAAATAAATAACAATAAAACAAAATTATAATAAAACACAATTGCCATGTGTTTGCGGGATAAATCAGGAGCAAAAGTAAAAACAAGAAATCCCCAGAGCCTCGCTAAGCAAGCCTGTCTGCTGTAATTACGCAATGCGATTAGATAATATCTGAAAAGGTTAGGTAATGTTTCACTAATTTTACTCCCCCCACTGTCTTTGAGGAAAGAAAAACATTCATTATGTTTTCACAAATCTATACTTTTTAAAGGCCAGCTCTCTTTATTACTAGTATTTCAGATAGATCAATGTTGCAGTCACTAGTGGAATATCTAGGTGGTTTATATAAGCTGAAATGAAATTTCTAGTATGACCATCCCAAGGCAAAGGGAACTAAGCTGGCACGTGTATGGAGTTCTCCCTGTGTTTCCCCCAGATACTCTGGTTTCCAATGGCACATGCGTTTAAGTGGACTGGTGTCCTTGTATTTTCCCTACTGTGTGCACCCTGCGACGGACTGGCATCCAACACACCATCCTGGGGGATCTCCTGCCTTGTGCCCTGTGTTCCTCTGGACTGGCTCTCCTTTGCTTCCGCACAGGATAAATAATACAGAAGATGACCGGACACTGTATAACGCATATTCATGTCATTATATGGTGCCTCGCTGAGTCCGAATGGCATACGTACGTACTTGCATATGTCAGGAGTCTCATTCAGTCGTCCACACTTCTCTTCTGTGGAGATAATAAGACAGCAGCGATGGCTTGGAAGACTTTGCTCCGCTTCCTTTGAGACAGATAATTGGCCGGGCATGAGACCCCAGAAAAGATAATTCCTGCATTACAAGCTTTTCATTTCATCTGCTGGGGCTGTTCCTGCTCTAGCCTAACACGAGCACGGATAACGACGGCGACGGATCATATCTCCCGTTCAGATGGGTCACTTCTTGCCAGGAAACAAAAGAGTGACTCAGATTGTTCGACAATAGTGTCTGAGCGCCTTTATCAGTCTGACAGACATCGGCGCTTTCCATAAAAAGGGATTTATTCACAATGAATAACACAATTAACCTTGGATTGCCCACCTGTCTGTGTAATGACCAGTTACGGGTAAGTGATTATTTTCTATGTAATGTCGTTACACGCAGTGACCGGAAATCCGTCTTGGGGTGGGGTTTTCACAGCTTCCTGATTGGGGCCACAGCTTGTCCGATAAATACATTTTCTGTTACATTTTTTCATGCTTTGTGAAGCAAGGCACTCCACCTGTGCTCCGTCTAAAGGTGATGGCTTCAGATCTGCCTTCACAAGGGACCTCTGCAGACTGGACTGCTCTCAACCAAAAGGACTGCTGCTTGTATTCATATCTATGTGGGGCCTCTCCTTTCATTTCTCTGGGAAAAACCAGTCACAGATTTTTATAAAACTGATTTACTGACTCCATTGCTTTCTGTAGGGGTAACTCTGATCCTGACAATGACACGCATAACCCCTAGACATCCCTAACCATAACCATAAGTAACCAAATAAAATGCTTTTCCCATTTTTGATTTTTTGATTGCATATACAGATTTTAATTTCAGTCCCCACTAGGTCAAAGTCCCCACTAGGTCAAAGTCACATTTGGTCCTAACATAGTCAAATAGTCTTTGGACTACAGGAGGAGCCCAAAGTACCTTGAGGAATCATGAATGGCATGGGGAGACTTCCACAAACAGAGAGAGAGAGGAGGCGGGGTTCAAACACCGAACTCTGGAGGCATCAGTGCTACCCAGAGCCAGTGTGTTGCACAGCTGTTGCTAACGCCCCATAAATTCACTGACCTGGAGGTAAGGCAAGGTGAGGCATATCTCACTGGATGCAGGAGATGTGCGAATCTGAAGGGCTGGATTGGCAGCCTCAAGCTACGTATTAACAAGCGTAGACAGCTTCAGTGAGCAGTCAGTGCTATGTGGCAGGTGTCTGGAAGGAATAATCCTCTGTTTATAACAGCAGAGCTTCAGCGAGTGGCATGCTCAAACTGTGTAAGCCCGCAGAATGACAGGTGTCCTATTTCTGACACCTTGAGCTTCCACGATGACCTTTACTGGTGTAAATACACCAGGTGGTTTACCAAAACTTTCATCTTTAAAGTTTATGTACTATTTAACGTTTTTGTTTAAAACCAGTATGGTTGCTGTGATAAACAGATGAAAAAATGCTTGTAGCAATGGTGTTTGTTTTTTTTTGTAGCAGTATATTAATTGGAGGATAATAAATGACTAACAATATAAGATCCTGGTGTCATGCCCTCGGCGCATGGAGCGCAGAAAGGCAGGCAGGACGCCAGGAAATGGGAAATATGGGGTTTAATTGAAATGAGAACAAAACAAGCAGGCAGCAATACAGGTTGACAATACAATGACCGGACTGGGGAAACAAACTGAAACGTGGACTAAATACATTGAACTAATGACGGCAACAGAAAACAGCTGGTAAACATGGGGAATCCACACGAGGTTAACGAGGGGGGCGTGGTCACGAGAGGCCTGGATGGGCGGGACATGACACCTGGTTTATTACGAAGACATTCATCTCATTCGTCTCACTTGATTTGTAGTCATTTCCCTTTAAACGCTCATGGGAGTTTTACTTTACAATAATGTTCTGAGGATAAAATGAAAAATGATTGGTTCAGACCAACCAATCAGATGTCTTGAAGCAGGCTAATGGCTACCGTAAGCTGGTACGAGGCAGAAAAGCAGTGAAAGGTTCAGTTCCAATGATCCTCTATGCACCCGGAGCAATTGATCAGCAGCCCCGTGGCCACAGCCAAAGCCATTAATGGAAGTCAGCTGCCCCTGATTGCAGTAATTAGTTTTTAAGGGCCATATAAATAGTCGGTTGGGTTGTTTGTAAGGATTGTGGTTGTTGATTGTGGCAGCTTTTTATCCCACAAAAGGCTGACCATGATCTTTATGATTTATTTCATGCTCAAAACTAGTATCTCAGAAACAGTCTGAGGGCCATTTCTGTATGGAAAGTCTGTACCTTCACTTGACACTAATATACTTTGTGTAGCGAAGTAGCCTGCTCCTGACCTGTCAGCATGTTGACTCTGTCTTGATGCCTGTTTATGTGTCATGAATCGTCAATCATGATATTTATTCGATCCGGCCTGCCATCCACAAACCAGGTCTTTATTTGGGTTAGATGGCAATTATGGCCGAGTGGGGGCGAAGGGCACCATCGAGTTAATTCGCTTACCGTCATCTCCAAGAGCTCTCCAACATCATGCTGGCTGATAGTATTGACCACTGGCACTCTAAAACTCATCCGGGAATTGGCTATCGATTTGCTTTGCCTGCCAGTGCCCAGCTGAAAGCTCAATCAGCCCGATCCACGTTGTCATAAGAGGCTCGGCACCAGTCGTGCGATCTTTGCGATTCGCTTGCTGGGTTCAATCAGACAAGGGGGATCAGTAGGGAAAGACACTCCCCCCCCCCCTCCCACATTGTCTTTTAGCTGTCGGCCTGAATCGCTGAGCAACGTGGATCTGTGGCATAATGCTGACTCCCAAAGGCTAATCGCAGTGCTTTTGTAATGCAGGAACTTTGTACTCTTCATGCTGCTAATTTGGATGCATAGACCCATGCAGTCACTCCACGGCGCATGTCTGCATAAAGTGCTTCAATAACGTTTCCCGAGTGCTCCCTCCCTTGCAATCAAATTAAATCATTAGTTACCCAAGTAAGGAAATTAGAACTCTCGTATCTGAGATGGTAAAAACACTGACACTCTCCACACGTGACTTGCAAAGGAGTCAGCAGATGTCTCCCGAACAGTGGCAGGGGTCAAAAAGTGAATGGGAAATCAGTAATGAAAAAGTTTTCTCAGTCATAAACACTGCATTAATTGCTGGGGCATACTGACAAACTTTCGTTAGTTTTAAGTGCGACTTCAGACAACTATCCATGAATTATGGAAAGTCAGCTGACTTTGGAGGGCTTGGTAGAAGAATACAGCACATTATTCATACTGCATATCATTCATAAGGACTCCATAGGATGGTTAACCAGGGAAATCCAAAGCTAGCACTTTCACCATACAGTAAAAAGAACCTTTTGAAGTTCTATATGTTTCGCCACAATCTACTATGACAATTTGAGCTGCCCTTGACACAGTGATAGACATGCATAGTCTATGGACTCTCATCCAATCCACATCTCTCCATCATTTTTCTTGAGTTAGGCAGACTGAGGAAAATCCCACAGCAGCAGGATCAGCCCAGTGGTTCAAAATGAATATGAATTGAGGGCCTGTCCATAGTGAAAACGTAGCCCCCATTGCTCTTGTCAAAAAGGAAGCAGACATCCTGAAAAATATGAAGCAAACATCTGAGGAATTAATAATACTGCATCTTTGTGTGTTCACTCTCCTCTTTTTTCCTGGACGTAACAGCAGCTTTTGTTTGCTGAGAGGAGAACATGTTTGTTGCAGTGTAGGTCTTAGTTATAAGGCAGTTGAAGTATGTGATCAATGTTTTTCTTCCTCCGAATCCCAGAAAATATTTTCCCATTATTTGTATATTCTTCCGGTTCAGCACGACAGCTAACTTGGTGGCAAAGTCGTCTCCCGGGGCTGGAGGCTGGAATCCTTTGCCCAGCTTGTGCTCCGATTGCATGTTCTCCCCGTGTCACATGTGTTTTCTCTGCACTCCCTCCAAGATCCAAAATCATGCAGTTAGGTGAAGCGGCATCTCTCAGTTGCCTGTAGTGAGCAATCGTGCGGATGAGTGGGTGCATGTATATGTCCTGAGAGGGACATACATCAGGTACATAGCCACGTGGGAAATTTAACAGGCTGCCCCCCCCACATTTGTTTGCTACCAATCGGGCACATTGCCAGTTTGAACTCCCTCCATATACTTCTGCCCCCTGAAATCTACCGAGGAGGCCCTCTCCTCTCGGCTGAGTCGGTGAAATCTGCCTGGGGAGTGCCCCTGCATGAAAGCTTTCTTGGGGAACAACCCTGAAATTTCCATTATCTTGTGCCCTGTGCGGCCTGAGATTGGGTCCAGCCTGTCCACCGCACTGGCCAGGATAAGCGACTGCAAGATGAATGGATGAATCAATATATTTTATTCTATAACTATTGAAATTGTATTACTGAGCTTAATTCAGTTTAATTCATGTTAATACTATGCTACAGGTTTTCAAGGCCATGCAGTTTTGTGTGATTCAATAATCACAATTTACAACCTTAATTTGGAGATTAAAGTGATGAGTGATGATCTGAGGAATGACCCACATTGACTGATGGCCCTTCTCCCTAGAAAACCCTTATTTGTGCAATCCGAGATCACAGAGAAGTGAAACCCTGAGACTCACAAAAGACTGGCCTAAAGTACTGACAATGTAAACTGGAGTGGTTAATTTCGACAGTCTGCTCATTTAAATCAAGGCCACACCTTAAGTCAGTCTTATTGATCAGGGTGCTTGCTTTCTTACTGATGATGACCACTGGAATTTTCCAATAATTATCAAGAGTTCTTTTTTAATTTGTATTTTTTTTTTGCTATTTCATAAATAATTCAGGGCTCTAAACAAGAGCATTTTGCAGAGCGGCTGAGAGGTGCCCCCACCTTCACAGAAATGGGAGCTTTGACCCCATATCACGGCATGCGTGTGCACATGTGTGCCCTGTAGTGAAGTAACACCACAGCAGATCTGAAGACATGACAGACTCCGCCTCCAGAAAGCACACACACAAACACACATTAAACAACCAGCCGCCAGCCCTAAAAAGACATGTTGCGTCTGAGACGATCCCGTCAAGGAGGTGTTATGTGGGAAATGAGGTAAATTATGCAGTATAGATGCTTCTAGAATCCCATGGTGACATATTGCCAGTGCTTCCAGCATGAGTCGTCATTCGGTGATTTGTGCTCACGTCTTAAATGCGAGCTGGAGCCGGTGTCAAGAAAGCGTTTCAATTATTTTATTGCGAGGCATATTTCATGAAAGGACTCCTTTGCAAATATAAATAATGCAATGCTGCATCAGACATAAGCACTGGAAGTAGATGGAAACAGTTTTAAAGTGTCAAAACTGTCCCGTTTGCATATCCTAAGGGGGATTAAGGGTGATAAAAACAGACAGGAGTCGTGCCCTAAATCACTACTGTTGTGTTTCCAGTGACTCCCGGGCGGCACGTTTCAAAACAAAGTGAACAGCCATTTATTGTGTGGCTGCCTGTTATTCGAGACACCTGATAACTTCTAGTATAAAGAGCAGGAATGTGGAGCTGGTAGAGTGACACACAGTACAAAATCAAAACATGTAAAAAATGTATGAAGGATGTAAAGCGCTTTGTTTCGACTCCCAGTTAATTTGAATCCACTCTGTGCTACAAGCTTTGGCAAGACATAAAACTAATCACCCATGTTTCACACCGAATTAATTGTAGACCATCTCTTCAAATACTGTCGAGCTCAATTCAGTAGTTTTTTTGCAGTGACTGACTGCAGTCCCAGGGTTTCAAATCAGAGCTGCAGGACGTTCTTGACCTTGTGACATCACACTGAAGCCATCCAAGTAAAGCCAAGGGGTGGGTCATCCTTCTATAGGGAACCACTGGTCCAATCCAGCTGAACCAGCTGCACAAGTGCCTTCAATCCCAGTTACACTTCAGTGAGTGAGAGATTATTGATGACTATGTGTCACCAGGAGAGTGTAGGTTCATATCCCTGGTGGGACTGTACCCCTCAGAAGAGCCAGTTCTGTGAAAGTTGGTCATGTGAACTCAAATTAGCTGCATCAGGAAAAATAATGCAATGAACATGAGTACTGATTTGGATTTTCATTCACTATCTCCGTCTTACTCAACTGAAATCATCACGCATCCCAAAATAGCCCATAACTTACAAGCACACTTTTCCAGATGTCACACCAGCTCTTCCTCCATCTCCAACACAGCGCGGCCTGATCCACGTGTGTCAGGATCGGGCGGGTGTGTCTTTGCTAGTGGTCCAGCTGCCGCATGGGGGCCCAGAAAAATTACCAAGCAAGGACAAGCAGGGACAAAAGCCTTTTGTTCAGGAGCGCATCTCGGAAAGATCCCAGCTGTTCGCTTTGAGCTTTCCTGTGATTTCCGTCTGGCCAGCAGTCACTGATCACTCCCTGGCAGAAAAGCTTGGTCACGTGACATTCTACTTAAAAACTTCTTTACAGACCTCGAGCTATGGTAAGCCAGGACCTAAAACGAGTATGGATTCGATAGTCCCTGGCAGCTTCTTCTCCTGGATTAATCGAGGGTCTGGGGGACATCTTGGAGAGTGATTAAAGAATTTAAAATGAAGTCCAGTTCCCGGCCAAGTGAAAGATCACACCAGATAGCAAAGTAAACTGGGATTATTGCAGTTCTGGGCCAATCATGGAGGTCTGGTTCTTCGGGGGAATGACAAAGTCTTTATTTGTCAGGGAGCACTTCAGTCAATACTGCAGGTCAATGGATGGATTTAAATAGATTAAAAATGGGATGGGGAGGGGGGGGGGGGACGGGTTTCTTGGGATGTCTCCAGGGGTAGGCAATCCGGACCACTTAATGATGTTTAATCTTTAATGGAGTTTGGTCCTGCAGCACACAAGCCATAACTTAACCTCTTGCGCGGGGGGGGGGGGGGGGGCGGGGGGGGGGGGGGGGGGGGGGGGGGGGGGGGGGGGGGGGGGGGGGGGGGGGGGG
>JAODKC010000137.1:23991216-24001424 GCA_026777985.1 Mormyrops attenuatus | reverse complement strand
TATATCCAGAGCACTGCTTAAAACCCATTATCTTGTGTGTTAATGTAATATTTATACAAATCTCCAGCGGAGCCTGCCATTTCTTCACCAGCAGACGACAGCTCATTGTAAAGCACAATGCCGGGGTGACGTTGAGTAAGACTTTGGGCTCCTCCTGGTGCCCTCACACAAAGGCAGAGCAATAATTTCATCTTTTGTCTAATAATGCTGGCGTCTGAAGCGGATGTGTGCCGCACAACTGTCCACTTTTGGGCCGGGAAGCTCGGCGGCGATAAATCACTGAAATGTTATTCCAAAGTGCAGAGGATTCTGGGGGGTAAACGGAGCAGGCTGACGCTAGTGCTAATGTGACCTGTGTTTGCCAAGATAACAACGGCGTTTCCACGGCTGTGTGGGTGCCAGCTATTTATCCCACTCATGGCAGATGTTATACATTAAGTGTAATGAATTTAAATACCCGTTTAACGAGAGTGGTAATGTGGAAGGTTGCAATGTCGGACGGCAAACTATTGTGACAATATAACTGTATCTTGCAATTTGTTGCACCATATTATTATTATTATTATTATTATTATTATTATTATTATGCATTGTCACCTTATCCTAGGTTATTTTCTGCCTTGTGTCTGTAGCTTCAAGGATATGCTCTGGACCCGTGACCATGAATAGGACAAGTGGGCATGCAGTATAATTGGTATATGCTGAATACATGTAGTACAGTAGAGCCCTTTGTGAGACTTAAGCTGCCACCCTTCCGGTTATATGATGTGCCTTAGGCCATCATGCTACCTGCTCCCCCTTATATGAGTACATCTCATCTATAACTAGGTTTGCAGTCCTGCGGTTTAATTTACCGGAGATGCCAACATCAGCCAGCTCCTGGGCTGAAGTTACCTTGGCTGGCCAGTACACGGTGTGGGCGCCACCTACAGGCCAGCACTAACAGCAACACATATCACGGCTGGCGGGCACTGGGGGTCGTGTGATCTACAGCATTGAGATAGATCAGGAATGCCAACAAACATGCAGTCTTAGTGAAATTGCAGAGCGAAGAATCTGGTGTGATTAAGATCGAAAACGGACCTGTATCTGCATAATGAGTGTTTTACATAATAAACGAATGATTGGATTAATATATGAAAGAATGATTGCATGGATTAATGTGTTTTTTTATATGTGACTTTTCATGTACAATGCAACAACTGAACTTAGAAAAAAGTAGAAATCATTTTTATCGGGAACATTTAGGCTTAAAGTGTGATGAGTAATTTGTCCTTAATTCAAAAGGCAAAGCAATTTTTTTTTTAACTGCCACCTCCGTGGCTCCTTTTTCATGTTTTCATCTTTTAGTTTAAATGTCTAAATTTGCATAATGTCTGTACACATTTCTGACATCAAAACAGCCACAACTGCACGTCGTTGTGTGCTGGAGGTAAACATGACAGAGCTGAGACGGAACGCTCCGGTGTGCCGTTGGAGGAGTGGCCTTCCTGACATTCTGACTTTGCGTGCATTAGGCCCTCATGAGTGTAATTATTAAAATTGCAACACAAGTGCCTGTTTCAGCACCGTGAAGTGTCTAAAGTCTGCAAGCCTCTGGGATCTGTACCGGTGACATGAAAAACAGCTCCAGTCTCTGATACTAATACCTTCCCAAAGAGATCAGAGGAATTGCCAAGGCTTGTCAATAGTGTAAAAGCAACAGCTTATGTCAACTTTTAAAATTGCCTATCGACTGTATGTTTTAACTCTTACTGAGTGTGCAGTGGTTTAAACAGCCTTTGATCTAACTGTGACCTGGTCAATAATGATTTCTAGGTTTACCCTGATTACTGTGTTAATTCCCCAAATCGTTCAGGGCAGACCCATCTGAAAAATATTCAGCTGTCATGTAACTGCAATATAATTGCTGCACCTTTGCTGGAGTTCTGTTGCTGCTTAGCTGTTATTTGCAAATTTTGCTGGTTTTGGAGTTTGAAAGAGGAGAGTGTTTCCTGTCTGGTTTGATACACATACAGTGCATCATGCAGGGCAAAACAAGATTCTACCCCAGATAGGAAATATGCATCAATGGCCATATTTTCTTCCTACTTCTCCAGAGGTGGAAAGTTCATGTCTAGAAGGTATAAATCCAGATCTAGATTTTGTTTCAACCAATCAGTTGAGTATTCTGTGACTCTGACTCTTAATACTCAACTGGTTGCTTGAAACAAAATGTTGGTCTGGATTTGTACTTTCTAGACCTGAACTTTGCAGCTCTGCACTTCTCTACTGAGTCAGTGTGTGCGTATTAGAAAGAAAGAGATAATTAGTGTAAATAGCTTTTTTCCCTCGTACTGGCTCGATCATGCCTATGGGACTCTGACGCACTGATGAATATTTCCGGATATTTGCTTTCCCCAACCCTCAAAGTAATTTTTTTTTCACTTTTTATTTATCTAACTTATAGCTGACTTTAGATAAACAGGAGTGAAACAGGAGTTTCCAGGCAGAACTCCATCACAAGTTGCCGCACTAAAGCTGGCGCGTCACATAGCTGACTTGTGCGATCAGCGAGAAGCCGGACTAAAAGGAACGCCTTGCCTGCTTTTACAGAAGCTGGCCTCTGGTCACGACGTCTCCTGTAAACATGGTGCAGCTGTCATTATGGCCAGCTTGACAGAGCTGCCCCATTATCTGTGTTTGCTCCGACTGAAAACTTTTAATTGCCCGCTGGCTTGAGTAGCATCACGATGGAGTTAATGGCTTTATAGTTGGGTCCTCTCACTGAGCAGCAGGAAGACGGAAATTAGGAGCATGGAATCCGCTCGAGGGGATGGCTCTGTGCTTGTGATCCCTCGCTCTGTAACTGTAATATGCACAGTAAATCCCCCCCTCTCATTTTCCCAGAATTTCTACCGACACCTGGCATTCTCGATGCCAGTCACTGACAGGCCGTGAAATGTCACATCCCGGGGGGATGGGGGGACGGGCAGGTGAGCGTTCCCACTACCCTGTAAATCTCACCGTGGGAGAAGCCCCGCCATTGGCCCACCCCACCCCCTGCCAGCACAGCTGCCACTCAGCTGGAGCTCAATATCAGCTTTGGAGAGGAGAGACAGAGGAAATCAGGAGGAAATGGATCTTCTAAGCATGTTTGGACCACTGCAAAAATATGTCTCCTTTTCTGCAGGAGACATTTTGCTGTGACTGATGTAGTCAACACCCTGCCCTTAACCCCCATGGGTCTTGCTATCCTGCATTTGGGGGCCCCAGAAATGTTTGGGGGCCCAATCCATGCTTTCAAACCATTTGGTGATATATGTTAAGCTCCACATTCAAGGTTTTCCTTAATTTTTTTTAACCTTTTTATGATATACATGTACACAATACAGTAATGTGTAGAACCCAGTCATATGTAGAAGAATAATATAGAACAGATTTATATATAAAACAGGCATATAGAACCCAGTCATGTACAGAAGAGTCTGATGTACAGAACCTTGTGACGTATAAAACACAGGGTGTTCAGAGATAGAGATGAAGGTAAGCTGTACTGAACACGGTGACCTTGTACACAGCGTGGAACTCGGCTGGAGTGTTAGTAATCAGGCCCAGCATAATCAATCCATTATCGCTGAGGTTCCCGGGTGTAATGGACTCCCTCATCCAGCTCTTTCTGTTCCTTTCATTCAGGCCACGCCATCACACTCCTGAGGCCTGTAAGCTGAAGGCGCTCAAACAGAGTTAACGAAAGAGCAAAGCAAATCAAACTCCTGCGAGGCGACAGCATCTGCCTCAGCCTTTCCCAGGTGCCTCGGAATGCGAAACAACAGCCTGGCAAAGGGGATGGGGGGACAGGGAGACGCTGAGCTTTATTACTGGCACTGAGGGTTGGATATACCCCATGTGATGAAGCTCCCAGCACGGGTGCAACCTGCTGGGCTGCCTCTGAGTCCACGTGGCTCCGTTCTGAAGCGTAACTATCCTTGGGCTGCTTCTGCTAGAGCCCCCCCACCACAGCGGGTCAGATTATACTTTAGGAGTGGCAGGTAAGGCCCTCACGCCTCAGTGTCTTCTTTGGGCACAGGTCTCAGAACAGATTACAGCTAATTTTAGCGCGGTCTCAAAAACAGCGCAAAAGGCCGTCCTACCCATTCGATTTCATTCTCACTGAGCCGCCGTTCCTGGGAAAATTGATTCTGCTGCTGCTTGTTATTCTGCTTTTTTACTTGCAGACTCTTGGGGAGGACAGAAACAAGTTGAATGTCAACTCGTTTAATGCTTCGTTTGTTTGTTTGATTGATTGCTTGCTTTATTGACAGTTCCGGACAGAGATTTGTTTGGCATTAACATAAAAAATAAATCATTTTGCACTGATGGAGAATTAGATATTGTGCAGAATCATATTGCTCAGTTTTAAGACTTTATCATAGAATTTTTTTTATGACTAATCCTATAAGATAAAGAAGAATCTGGTGTTTTGAGAAGCTGAAAAACTTATTCGAATGAACAATCGCAAAAGTTTATTTCATTTTTATTTTGCCAGTGTAATTTTATTTTAGATTGTACAATAATATTGGCACAGTCTATGCAAGCAAATAATATCCTGGCGTGCATCTTGCTCCCATTTTCATTTTTTGTCCTTTTCATTTACTACTGCTTCAGAGACAAGCTCAACTCTTTGTCTCGCCTGAGCCATAGCAACAATGCAGCTTTCTTATTTTTTAAGGCCAAGCCAAATAAAGGTGGCAAAAAGTAATTATTTTTCTCACTTTAGCTACAAGGAATGAGCTCTTAAACGGAGCCGATAAGAGCCAGACGTAACTTAACCAAAGGGACGGAAAACAAACAGCGCTAATAGTGCTCAGATGTTATCTGTGGCACATTCAGTGTGGGGGGTGGGGGGAGACGGAGCCGTCCACCGCCATCTCACTGCGATGATGCTCCATGGCCACTGAGGGAGGCGGAGGAACCGTAGGCAGGAGGGGCGGGCTGGGGGGACAGGCCGCTTAGCATTCGTGACCTGCCCTACAGTACCACACCAGATAATAGATGGAGGGCCCCCATCTGCCTGTCACATTTACTTAGGCGGAGAAATGGGTGGTGGGGAGGGTGAGAAGCAGAGGAATAGGGCTTCGCTGTCAGGGATACGCACCCATCCACAGCGGATGTGGCACCTAGTTAGAGGAAAACTCTAACGTGGCCTGAGATGATCTGCAGCAAATGGGTGCGGCGATGGGATGTACCCCCCCACCATCTGTACCCCCGGGCTCTGCCAGCCAGCTCCGCATTATAAATAAAGATCGCAAATTGTTAATATTTTGCTCTGCTCAGTAAGAGTGCCTCAGATCTCCTCGAGGACATGGATAGAGAAATGAAGGGATTTCCTTCAGCTCATTTACGGGGTGGAATGTGGACTATACAGACTGACCCGAATCCTTAAAAATAGTCTGGAATTCCACTTCTGCTCATCTCTGGAATGTATCCGAGTTGTGCAGTGGAACAGATCATTCAGCAGGTGGCGCAGCGATTAAAGAGCCACAGCTGAGGCAGGAAGGTACAGTTGTAAACGTGGAGTAACATAATTCATTGTTATTTTTCAGTTGTGTTGTTTTGCAACGGTAAATGAATGAAGAATTTTATTTGTGGATGACAATGTAGCTACATGAGTAGTTGTAGCTAAGCAGATTCAGGATCTGTGTCCATGTCTTATAAGGTCATGGGTTCAAATCTCCTACCGCACTGAATAATCTTATCACTGTGGGGCTTTTGTACAAGGTCCTTAACGCTAATTGCTCCAGGAACCCTAGTTGACCCAGTACCCTGATCCTCTCTCTTTACACTAAGGCAAAATGTTCCTTTTTTACTTTAAATAATAATTTAAAAATGGCAAGTAGTCTAGGCAAAATCAGTCAAGGTTTAATAGTCATATGGAATGTTAAGATAAAAATAATCAACATTCAGTGTGTATTCGGATGGTGAACAGATCAATGTGATATGGAATTGAAGGGCAGAATTCAGGATTTAAAATGGGAAGGAGAATGAAGACAAAAAGGCAGTTTTAGCTTTGGGGGGATGAGAGGGCAATGGGCAGGGGGAACAATACAGGTGTCGGGTCTACAAATCAGGACAGGAAGGACGGACAGATCTGTCTTGGCACAGAGAGAAAAGCAGGAGACAATTTTATACGATAAAAATCAGCAACAGGCAGATGAAAGAACTTGTCACCTGACTTTGCCCACTTTCGTCTGACATGCAGTTACCAATGGATTTCCTGAACCACTAGCACAAGCCAATTAAAATTTGTCATCTTTCCCTGGTAAGTGCTAAGAATCTTTCCCTGGATCTGACAGGGAGGCGGGCATCACCTTCAAGCAGGCCGAGGCGCTACATTAGCTGAATTTATGGGTTCATGAAAATTGTTATTACCCTCATTCGGCCCCTCTATGGTCTCCGTGATGTCTTTATGGGGCGTCAAATACTCACCTTGCACCGATGGAGCAAAGGAATGTGAATTTTAATTCACTCCACAAATGAGACGTCCTCATATCTGGGGCGAAGCAGTGATTATCAGCTGCGACGTTCTTGTGAAAGACCTTACGTGGTGGTAAATAATGTCATGCAGCGATTGTCTAACAAAACATTAATGGACGGGGCTCCGATATTCCCAGGATCGCAGCACTGTTATTAATACCATCATAAAGGATTTATGGACAGACATCGGTGGTCTCTCCCAGAATTGTTGTGCTTATCCTTTTGTTCATTGTGTTTTACAATAAGGCTGGATATTTTTTTTTCTGATGGTGAGTGAGAAATATAGAGGTATAGTAGATGTCACAAGCATTGTTTTGTTAAACACTTTTCCTTTTGGTAACTTCCATCTTCTACGATGATGTTACAATAAGCCAGGCTCAAAAAGTTACCTCTTGAGCCAGGAAATATTAGCATTTAAACCTAAACGCCTCAAAAAAATATTTCAATTAATTCAAAGCAAAGGCTTCAAAGGGGTGACATCCCTTACATATCCTCTCCCTCTGCTCACTACCAACACGCGATTGCGGTGTCCACGGTAAGTCACTGTCTGCTGGCCGGGTCAACATGCCGAGGAGTGAAAGTGTCAGTGGGAGACAGCGGTGTTTGCACAGGGAATGGTGTCTGACTTGAGTTTCTGCAGCTAATCGAGATGAAGCTGAATTCCGCCGGTGTCTGACCAGAATGTTCCATAGAATGGGAGAAGCTGTTTTTTCTCCCATCATACAGAAGCTATAAGTGAAGTATCCCTATTAGCAAAGCGTCTCTCTACTGTGCTTCTGTTCCACCATTTCTCTGTAGGTCAATAATATTACCTAGTCAACAAAACAAAGGTGATCGTTTGTTCTTTAGATCCGCGTTGAGTGGCACTTGCCGTCTGTGAAACGCAGCCATCGCTCTAAGCTTGACCTGCAGGTTTTTGTGATGTCTTCGGGCTCCGGGAGAAACAGGTTGGATATTAATTACAGCATGCCATCCGGCTAATGCCTCCCATGGGCAGAGGGGCTTAAAGGCCCAGGGTAAAAATGGGCTCAATGACCCGTTATCGGTATGGGCGGGGATTACGCGAGAAATGAATCATTAACACCGCTGCCCCCAAAGGCAGCAAGGAGAATGACCGGCGTAAAGGACCCTCGGAATGCAGGAAGTGGGGGCCTGATTTAAGAAAACATTAGTGCAGGGCCCCCAAACTAAATAAACATTGACGTGGTTTCTTTCTGGGGAGAGGTTAGACAGGGTCAGCTCCCTCTGCATCCTGCCAGCATGTCCTATGTGCAATATGAATTCCATCCATCCATCCATCCAACTCATAACCTGTTATTTTGCTCAGTGTTGCAGGAAATGGGTATTTCCTTATATAATGTTATTCTTCAGTTCCTTTAGTCTCCAAGTATCAGAGCTCACAGGTATGGTCTCCTGTCCGTCCCTACCCTGGATGACATCATCTGTGCGTTCATTGCTACACAGAAATATCCAAATCTGTGAAGGGGGTCATTCCAGAGGTACATTGACAGGTGGCGGGGGGTTCTAGGTCAGGGAGGGATTTGGTAACTTATTACGGTGTCTGGCGAGAGGCTGTTATCAGCACCCTGCAAAGCTCAGGCAGCACCCTGTGTGATCATGACCCACCTAGCGGAAAGAAAGGATATGAGAGAATTGAGCCCGCTGTGCTAAGAGGCCTGGGGCCTTGGGTTCGAGAGAGTGGTGTGCTGAAACTCCAAGGACAAACGGGCAAACTGGTTATGTTTCCCTCTCCTTTTCTTTGAAGGTGTGTATGGCCGGAGTTATTATGCTGATCAAGGCTTTTCATTTTACTGATGGACCGCGGCTGGCTGGGTGGGGGGGGTCTTTTGGAGCAAGATTAAGAATGCACCAATGAACAATCACGAAAAATTACCTATATATAACTTAATACAAGCCAATTAAAGGTCATTAATAAAAGCCAGAATTATATCCATGTTTTTTTCCCAAACAAAAAAACTTTGAGGCAAGGCAAACAATTTCACTTCTAATAAACTGTATTTTTATACTGTATATTTAATGTGATGTCTCCGGCAGCATTAGCCAAATCTCAACAGGCACAAAAGAAAGGCAAAAGGAAAAATGTATTGTGAGGTGAGCAGACTTCAACGATTTAGAAAAAAAAGCATGTAACATCTGAGTTCTTCCAAACCAAACAAAGTGGACATAATTTCATGCCCTCCGCCCATTTGAATACATTCTGCAGTCCATGGTTACATGTCATAATCACACAGGGGTACATATTAGAAACTGTTATGGTGGGTCATGGTGAAAGGGGCAATCCATGGTACGGATGGATGGCTACAAAGGAGTTGAACTTGAGGAGAAAGTCACTAACAACAAAAGGGAATGCAAGGGGTGTAACACAGACATGTAGATTACACAACACCTTTAACGAGTTAGGAAAAAACACAAGGAAAAAAATAACACCAAATAGGTTCAAGGAAGCAAGGAACACAAGCAAGAAAGACATACAGGAGCAAATCAGGGAGGCAACACAGCAACACAGGTGCAAACACAATGACCAATTGAAGCACAGAGCAAGGGCAGGCACTGAAATGCACAGGTAATGAATGTTTGAACTAGGACAACAAGGTATGGGTTATTACTAATCAACCACAAACACACAAGACTAGGGGCAGTGAGGAACAGGTGAGGGTAATAAACAAATACTAAGGGTACAAACACAAGGAGATACTAGAACGTGGGAGAATATAATATATTAAAAGACCAGATGCAACAATGCGGGATAACTAAAGTACTGCTCATGGGTCTAAACAGAGATACAGGAAAATATAATTAACAATTAAGATAAGCACAACAAAAATCAGGGTACAAGAACACAGTGTCCAACAGGGTCTCTTGGCAGTCTCATTCCCACGACGCATTAGTTGCATGGGTTGGAGCCACATGTATAGCCCATTTAGCCATGTGGCGGCCCAGGGAGCAGGGGAAGACACTAGGAACAGAACAAACCAAGGGAACATAGGGAAAATAGGATGGCCAGTGACACCTGCTGGTCAAATGGAGAGATGACAGAATGAATGGGACAAGTCAGGGACCAATTCTGACAGAAATTCATTTTAAATGTATATTTCAGCATTTTATAGTCACTGAAATGTGAATGATTTACTCAACAGAGCTTTTACGCAGCCTGTTTCTGTGGTAATGTTGCAGGTCAGAGGGAGAATGTCACGGATCCGGGCGGATTTGGCGCAAGGGTGAGGCATCGTGCAGGCAGGGAAGAGAATGTGGACGACCCACTTGTGGCTAACAGGACAGAAAGGGTTTATTAACGAAACTGAAAACACAAGAAACTACAAAATAAATGGACCATGAGGGGTCAAAACCAAAAGGGAATAAACAAAGACTAATTACAAATAGTCAAAGAAACAAAGGGCGGGCGGGCTACAAAAAAAACGGAACATTCAAACATAAATGACATCCAACAAACATCAATGACTCCAGGAAGAACCGAACAGGATCCGGAACTTAAATACAAAAACTAAACCGGGTAACGACACAGCAGGAGTGAGACAGACAATTAACCAATCTGGGAGGGTGCAGGGTAACGAGCAATCAGCAAACACACAAGGACAGGCACAAAAACAGGCAACAGGTGAAACTAATAATCTCAGGGACTGGGAGGGGAAAACGAAGACACTGACAAACAA
>JAODKC010000137.1:23979513-23991116 GCA_026777985.1 Mormyrops attenuatus | reverse complement strand
AGGGGAATAACAGACAGGTAGAAACACAAGCATGGGCACAAAGAATTTAACCAAAACCAAATACAAATCACAAGACACAGGAACAAGAAAACTCATACAAATGAAACTAGGGAACAAAATACAAAAACAGAGGAGGCAGGATTCAAACACGAGACAGAAGGGTTTACAGGTGGCCGCATGGTCAACGAGTTGAGCTATGCGGCCAACAGGGAGCAGGCTGCCAACAGGACGGATGGGATGACGAGCAACGCCTGCTGGCCAAACGGGGAAGGGGCACAAGCCTGTGACAACAGGAGCTGACCCTGACAGAGAAAGGTTATTTGAAAAGGCAATCAGGTGTGAGAACCACAGTGATTTATTTATACCAGATCCAACACCGAGGAACACTTTGAATTATCAGAAAAAAATCGCAACCAAAAAGTATCTACTGGTGGTGACGTATTACATTTTACCATTAGATATAAGGACATTTTTGAATGCGTTGACGCATTAAGTCAAAAAACCGTCATATGCTGTGTTTTCTTTTTTGTTAATGCTTATTGGGCTTGTTTCTTCAGTGTTTGGCTACATGTCAAAAGGTCCAAAATAAACGAAAATGGGGAAATTACAGGACGTCAACTGCAGAGTGAGTAATACCAAAATGAAGTAAAAATCAGTGTGAAGAGTCAAGTTTTCTATCAATGAGTGCGAAAACAGTGTTAAGTGAAACAGAGAGGTTTGTGCCGCCTTTTGGAGGGTGTAGTATTGAAACATGTCCCTGTTATGTCCAAGAAATGTCCGTGTGCTGTCCCAGACCCATCCTTTTTATGTCCTGGGTAAGTCCTGGAACTGTCCTTAACCAGTCCTTGTTATGTGCCAGAAATGTCCCTGATATATTCCATAAAAAGTCGCTAACACCCATGCCTCCTACCACCCTTTCCAGCCGTCTGGAGGCAAGTGACGGTTCTCTGGCTCAGCCCCTCCATCAGCCACGTGGCACTGTTACCAGATGGACAGGCACTTTCCTTCAGCATGGCGCCACCCACTGGCGTATTATTACGTGTGTCCTTTCTTCTTTCTTATATAAACAGCACCGTGTTTTGAAAAGTAAAATTGGAAGCTGAGCGCAGGGAGGGGTCCGGCAGCACATCTTAGGCTGAGCCGAGTGTCTCCGAAACTCCGTCAGAGGGCTTTATGTCAAGCAGAAGGAAGGTGCAGATAATGCAGCTCCAGAAAATAAAGTGTCAGACGAAAATCCTTCTGAGATCACACAGCTTTCGCACAGTCCGATCCAGGAACCGATGTATCAGACCACGCGTTCATTGACGCATGCTGGAAGTCGCTTTTGGGTTCGGTTGCTCCTTCGCAGGCTGATCAGAGCCAGCTCCGGCCAGTCGGGTAATGGGATTTCCGACAGTGCTGGCTGAGACAAGGCCAGGTGAGCAAGTATGTCGGCCTTGTCGAGAGCAGGAAACTCAGCGTCAGGACTGATCCCCAGGTACAGTCGTCCATTTGAAGCTCAAACCTTGCTGTAATGAAGCAGACTTAAGTTTCCCAGCAAATAATGAACCTTTAAACTGACCCTTCTGTCGCCTGTTAACCCTGTGCTGAATCACCGGGTTTTAAATTCCGCTGAATCTCCAAGAGGCGAGAAAAAATAGCAAAGAACAGAAATCCTACAGTGTTATTTTTTTTCAATCCCTGTCCCAAAAAAGAGAGAATTAACCAGCAAGAAACAGATGAAGTCGATAAAGCCGAAATATATTTTCTTATCTGTCTTTGCGTTTGAATCAGCTGTGGAGGGGAATGGGCTGTCACCGGCGGTTCTAATTAAAAAGCAGGCAAGAGGCGAAGCTCGCCATCAACGGCAACTGATAAATTCTTGCCAGTGGGCAATTTATGTTAGTCACATTAGACGCGATGAAGAAAAAAAAACGGTCCAGATTAACTTCAAGCGAGATGAAGGAGAATTAGGCAGTAATTCGGAAAGAAGGAAACAAGTATCCAAGGGGGATGAGCAGAAAGGATGTGAAGTTTGATACAAAATGGATGAGGTCTGCGCTCTCTGCGGCTTTAATCATTTTTACATGGATGAGAATGTGATGGATTCATGTTTCCACGGAAGAGACGCGTTGAGATGTAGACTTTTAGATCTCTCATTGGTGATGCATCTTTAAAACTAGCTCCGTTTAAACAAAATAAGCCATCAATAAAAAGGTTTGTACATCCATCCTATGCTTTGATTATTTGCAGATATTTTAAGCATGAGTGTGTCGCGCCGACAGGCGAGACTCCAGCTCGTAAGTGTTAGCTAGGAGAATATCGGCTGTATAAGTAAGTAACTGATGTATGAGACTTAACGGCATGCCAGTCTCTGACCTGGAAAGCCTCTGTTGCCGGGATATAATGGGACAGTACATTCATTTTCTGCTTCCTGATGTTTTGTCTTGCCCCCCTCCCACTCAGAACCTGCTCTCCCTCTCTCTCACATTGCAGGGATGTCCCCAGGGCTGCATCAGAGGCCCCTGGCGACCATATGCCAGTCCATTAATCACGTAAAGGGCCCTGTTCCTGCCTCACACCAGTGCACGACCTCTGAAGCCCTATTCAGCCCCTCTCCTTCGCGTTATAGGAACAAGATACCTTTGTTCCACATGTGTTATGAGCATGTTCTAGGTGTGTTATGGGCATATTCTGGGTGCGTTATGGGCATGTTCTGAGTGTGTTCTGGGCATGTTCAAGGTGTCTTATGGGCATGTTCTGGGAGTGTTGTCATGTTTTAGCTGTGCTCTGGGTGTGTTTTGAGCATGTTCTGGGTGCGTTATGGGCATGTTCTGAGTGTTTTTTAGAGATGTTCTGAGTGTGTTGTCATGTTCTAGGTGTGTTCTGGGTGTGTTATGGGCATGTTCTGGGTGTGTTGGTGTCACATTCTATTTGTGTTCTGGATGTGTTCTTTGTGCATTATGGACATGTACGTATTTCCTTATTGTTTTATAGGCACATTTAGGCCACCTTTTCACAAGCTGGAATTGGGAGAGAGTGGCCTCAGTGTAAGAGAGAGCCAGCTGTAGAGGTCCGGTACCTGCGTGGCTCTTTCACACCTGTATGCTTATGATGTATTATCTGCCCCACTTGTGCGTCAAAAAGTGTCCACCAAAAAAAAATTGAAATAAATGTTTAACAGCATGTTTCCAGCAAGGGAACCGCTAATGTACCCTTGAGGTGAGCTATTCTGTGGTGTGTCAGAGTGGCCCAGAGTACTGTAAGCTCTCTACTCCTGGCAGAGTCTTTTGAATAAACACACTAAACAGAACTGAACTTGGGATTTGTCATTAATATGTTTTCTCTTACTCCAGAGATGACAAATGCTGAGAAATACTTGAAATATTCTCTAAGTTTCTCTAAACATTATATATTAAGTGAGGTGTTTTGGGGAAATATCTATTTAAAAAATCTTTTTGTTAACTGCACGGCTAAATAATTGGCTACATCGCATTGAGAAAAAGGCAGCTTCAGACATGTCATCTGGCTTTGAAATGTATCCCAGTTAACTAGTCATTTGCATATTTTAAAATTCGACTTTTCTACCTAAAATCATCATGTGCCTCTAGTTAATGTTTCGTTTTACTCGTAAATCAATATTGTAGCCGGTGGGGTTTGCATGTAACAAAGGTGGAAGGTTCAGGTCCAAAAACTAAAAATCCAGACAAAGATTTTGTTTCAACTAACCAGCTGAGTTCTCTGTGACCGTGACTCTTTATACTTAACTGATTGGTTGAAATAAAATCTTATCTGTGGTTCTTACTTTTCGGACCTGAACTTTCTACCGTTGTTACAAACTCACTGCCACTTTAAGGGGACATTTGAGCTCTTTTCTATAATGATTAGTGGGTCCCGGCCTAAACGGAAGCTTCAGTCCTGGGAGCACGGTGGGCGATAGGGCCATCTCTGCCACCTTCTGCAGCCATAATAAAAAGCACAACTCATCTGCATGTATACCAACAGGCAGCAAAAAGACACATAGACAACTCTGGAGGCCAAAAAGAGAGCAACATTATATGAAATGATATGGAATGATGAACTGATGCTTTATCTGTCATTTGCACAGGAATGAGTACAGGGACATTGGAATGTTTCTCTTCATACATATCCCAGCATGCTCCCTTTTTTGAGACATACACACACAAGTAAGAGAGAAGGTTGGTGTCCGAGTGCAGGATCAGCTAAACAGCAGTTATATAAACAGGCCAAGCAGATTGTGTACATCCTACCACTCTGATTTACGGGTGCCAGAAGCCGAGGGACAGCCGTGGTTCACTCTTGATAAGAGGGGAAGACAGGCTCCCTAACATGCCCAGTATGGCCTCCTGCCATTCCTCACTGAGATGGACAGTGGCTGTGCAAGAAGGACATACTAAAAGTACTACGATAGAAAATATGAATGAATCAATGCTACATGTTTGTAGCACTTTTACAAAACATCCAAAGTGCTTTGCCAAACCAATAGGGAGCCACTTGAAATGCCAGCACTATGCAGCACCCACCTGGACGATGCACCGGCAGCCATTCTGCACCAGTGCGCTCAATACACAGTAGCTAAGCTGGTAGTGGGGCAGGAGAGAATTTACCTGTTGTCACACCCCCCAGGGGCGGGGCGGCACAGAGGTCGCCGATTACCACCATCCGACCCGGCTACTTAACCTCCCAACAAACTCCCTGAGTTTGCGAAGTATTGTTGCCATACCTTATGAGACTTACCGAGCAATTCTCTGTCTCCTGTCTTGCCCTACTGCCCTGCCTGCTTCTCCGTGTCCTGCCCTCATGCCTGCCCTGCTTCCCTGATCGTCTCTGCCTGGGATATTTCATGACCTTGATTTTTACAGTACAGTGTCTCCGATACTGTATTGGGGCATTGGGATCAACACAGACCACAGGATGGGCTAACCGGACAGCTACGCAACACCTCTTCCAGCAGCAACTCAGCATTCTTAGTTGGTCTCCCATCCAAGTACTGGCCAGATCAAAACCTCCTTATCTTCAGACAGGTTACAGAGTCTGCAATGCAGGAGCTCTGGCAGAAAAGAGTATGAGATGTATTACAACATTTAATAATTGTGAGTGTCCAGTTATTTTCACGTGACATGGCTGCTGAAGAGGTGTCTCTGGTATTAGAGACAGGGAGGAAATGGACAGTGACAACGGTGACAGGATCATGGTTGGGTTTGTGGGATCACATGTCAGATATCGGGACTGAGCATGGGCAGAAAATAAAAGCTGACATGGGGAACAGGCTTTACCACCTGACTTTGCTATGTGTATTGCACCAGCACGTTTAAAGCTCTCCCAGGTTCACATTAATCCGTTCACCTGTTCCCACCCAGGAGCTGGGAGGAAGCAAAAACGTGGACTGTCTGTGGGTCCCCAAGGACCGGATTGGGAAACACTATGCTATAGGGCAGGATAGGCCCAGTGTACGGCCCTGTCTTTATGAGCGGATGTTAGTGTTTTATCCCTACAGGCCTTGCACTTCATTATTCTGTTGCTCCACCCAGTTTAATGAGCCCTCCTAAGGTTCATTGATTGATTGACTGATTATTTGTTTGTTTGCTTGTTTATTTGTGGATGGATGGATGGTGGAATAAGAATGTAAGTCTCGCTAAGGGCGGGGAGATGAGCAGAATCACATGATGAAGAGGAAGGAATGCAGACGGTAGTGGAGATGTGGACGCAGGAAGGTGGAGGAGGAAGACAGGCATTTCAGAGTCAGCCCAGGGAAAACACAGAAGAAGAGAAAATGGATCTGGGAGCTCAGAAAGGGTCCTGCACTGGGTTTCAGGGACTGGTAATAAGGCCCAGGTGAAATGAATGTGCTTGTCACATGACCCCACCCTGGACCTCCACCTGTGCCCCGCTAACCTAAACTTTCAATGTTCATTCATTCATCACGACACGGAGCGACACTTAGTCAGCATGGATCCTATTAAGGGGTTTCCCTGGAAATCAGAAGGGGGAGTAATGATGCACCACGTGCAGGTGGTCACAGGCCCGAGGGCCACTGCAGGACTTCCTGGTAATTTCCTTAGCCATTTAGCAGGCCTGCTAAATTGGGCTATGCACTAGTAGCATCTACTGAGTTTGTTTTGGGCTGCAGTTGCCTCAGGTTTGCAGAGGTCTATGCTAAATTGTGATGGGGGGCTTAGCTGGCTCCCAGGGGCATGAAATCGGCTTCATCACTAGGCTCTATGATAGACCCCCGGTGAGCCCCTCCCGATCTCAGTGAGCTTTAACCCCCGTTTAACTGAACGCCTCAACAGAGGCCTGACATGGATCACTGCTCCTGGGCAGACATCCAGGCCCCCCAGAAAAATGTTTCAGGATAAGTATGCAGGGGCATGTACATTAGCGGGACCGGAGGTGAAAGCTGATTGGCCCCCGGAGTGCCTCATCCCCTGTCACTCACTGATTCAAAACATATTATTGGCTAATGAGAATGATAGCCCTTTTGTGTGAATTATGGCCATTCTTATACCACCGTCCTTAAAAAAAAATCCTAAAATCACCCCTGTGTATAGGGAGGGGGGATGGCCCCTTATATGGTTCTGTCCTCATCACCTCCACTTTGCTTGAACAGGTGACCCCATCCAAATGAGACTGAGGAAGACAGAGGTGTTAATTACATCCCTGGAGCTCACAATCCCGTGTGGCGTGCGGTTCTGGATGGGGGGGGCATCACAGGTCTGTCACCGGGGGATGGTAGCGAGGCAGTAGCTGGTGACAGGTTACAAATGCGATAATCACGCTAACTAAAACCACACACTCATCTGCCAAATGCCGATACTGTGACAAGCAGGGTGTCACACCTGAGACTGTAACGCGGGGAGTTAGCATGCCTCTGCAATCGATCGGCTTGACTGGGGGGTGAACAAGGTCACGACGGAGTGCTCATGGTTTTCAGCCTTAAGAGGACTGAAAAGGAATTTATCTTACTTTTGAAAGGGATTATAACTAGAATGGAGGAATGTGTTAAAATCCCAGTCTTTAGTGAAAGAAATAATGGGTGAAATTCAGTAAACTACCCTGTTATTCATTTTCCCCTGTCTTCTTGGATAACAAGCTAAAGGGAGCTTACACACTGTCACAGGTCGAACTGACACCATATTTTTGGATGGGAACGCCAGATGGGATCTTTCTGTTCTTCTTGACAGAGATCAGATGGAGGGAAGTAATGTCATCAGCATGTCAGAGCTAAATGAGGCAGGAGGTGCCGGATGCTTTGAAAGCGAGTAGTCCCTGTGTCGCTAATAAACCTGCGGCAGGTCTGAGCCTGTGCCGCTAATAAACCTGCGACAGGTCTGAACCTGTGCCCCAAATAAACCTGCCGAAGATCTGAGCCTGTGCCGCTAAAAAACCTTCCGAAGGTCTGAGCCTGTGTTGCTAATAAACCTGCAGCGGGTCTGAGCCTGTGCCGCTAATAAACCTGCGGCGGATTGTGCCACTAATAAACCTGTGGCGGGTCTGAACCTGTGCCGCTAAAAAACCTGCCAAAGGTCTGAGGCTGTGTCACTGCTATACCTGCTGAAAGTCTGAGCCTGTGTCACTGATAAACCTCCTGACGGCCGTCAGCACTGCCTGGGGTGGGGCAGCGGCACTGTCATGAAATAGATGCACTGCACCTGCATTTCTGAGATATTTTTGTGTGCCTGGACACCACGGCTGTGAAAGTTGCCAGTCCAGTGTTCCCAGTCTAGTGGTCATCAAATCCCCCCCCTCCCCCCCCACACCCCCTCTTGTTTCTCTAAAGATGCACTTCATCTCATGGCTTTAAAGAAGTCATGGGGAGGAGCAGAGGATCATCTAAATGCAAGATCCAAGGCAACTTGGTGGACGAAGTCATGCACAGCACAGATTATTAAGAGTGGCTGCAGTTTTATTTCAGATTATGCTTTTCGGGGATGGTCAGAAGGTGGAGGTGACAGTAACATAGTGGGGCTCACTGTGGTTTTCTCCTCGTAGGATTGAGTCCAGATCCAGGATACAGAGGTCAAAGAGAAATGAAACCAAGAAATACAAGTAGGGGACACAGGAAATAAATGAACAGATATTTGTGATCTCCAGACTCCTAAGAGAGCCAGTGGACCCCCCACCCCACCTCTCAGTGGTACTTAATGTATGTATTTCATTTTTTGACGAGCTCACAGTTTAGTCAAACCATCTTAGCGAAAGTGAGGGTTGGGGAGCATTCAGACTAAACATGGGAGCGACTTTAAGGCTAAGTCACAATGGATGCTCTTAACGGGGTAATTTTAACAGATGGCACAGGCGAGCGGTTCTGAGAATGCAGCAAATAAAAGGAGAGAACTCAACCTTGTCCCCTTCGCTAGCAGTCGGCGGCTTAAACGGCTCGGAAATCACACCGCTGGAAATTAGAGAAGCAGCGGGAGAGGAGGCTAGTGTCCTAATACGCTCAATAAAATTATCCACGAAAAAAAAACATTACGTTTATGTATTTATGAAAAACAGCTTCTCTAGACACTAAAACCCAAGGGTTTTTTGCAGTATTTCTCGAGATGAATGATTAGTAAACAGAATTCTGATGTCCTTGTGTATCAATGATTTTCTTTGAGGTTTGTCCATTTTGTGTAGACTCTATCTGATGTGACTTCTCGAGGACTTTGTAAAATTATTTAGGTATTTAATGAGTGATGCGGGTCTGCAATTCGAATTTTGTCCTTTCCCTTCCGCAAAATTATAGTCATTAAAAGCATGTTTGCGGGTAATGAGTGAATTTTGTTTTTAGTACTGATGAGCTAAAGCAAATGACCAGAACATTTGATGGCAGCTAACTCACAAAACCCTTGTTAAATCGTGACTTTGAGGTTGGGCTTGCAATCAAGGAAGCCCAAAGCTAAACTGAAAGGAAGCTGTTAAAATGTATGCCCTGTATTGGATTACCGTCCCGCCCAGAGTGCCCTGTGATCTCTGGAATAGCTCCAAGTCCTCCGCAATCCTGCACTTTATAAGCGGTTATGGAAGATGGATGGGTGGAGAGATGGATGGTTTTAATGACCTGGAGTCAGCCAGAAACTCTTTCGAGGGCAAACTCAGTGTATTAGCTACGTGATGTAAAATATTCACTGCTCACAACTGCATTTATCTCACCCCCAGCCTGTGACATTTTAGTTAAAACATCCCAAAGGATTGTGGGAAAAATTGAGCTCTTTGGAGTTAAATGTTATACATGTAAGAAAAATGGTTTAGTCTTATGGTTTGTCTCCAACCTGCATGTTTGCACAAATCCATCACTAATTTGTCGGTTGCCACATGTGATTTCAATTGTGAGGATCTCATTGTCTTCAGTAATTATTTACCATCTTTAATTTTTATGCCACACGTCCACAGGGCAGTATTAAATCAAAAGCACTCAGCTAAAGTCAAACACAATTAATCTTACAAAAATCTATGTATATAGTGTTACGCCTTTTATAGAAGATTAATTGTAGGTTCTTGTCTCAACATCTGGACACAACTTCTTCTACCGCTACTGACAGTGCAAGTTACATAGTCCTCCAGCAAGAAAGCGACATTTTAAGCATTTTAAACATCTCAATGGCAACGTGGATGATGAGATTGATTTCAGCAGATTATGGAAACAACATAGAGAATATCAGACTTCCCTGAATCCTCACAGCCGGTTCACACTATCTGCCGGATGAGGTATTACACTTTGAATCACAAGGTAACCAATCATCATTGTATTGGCCTTTTTCAAGCTGTTGTTGATCTTGAAGAGGGGACACTCTGCTGATGGCCAGAGTGTGGTCTATTACGGTAGACCTTTGAGGGATTCTTAGGGAAATCTTTTAAGGACACCTAAGCATTTCCAGGCGTTTTTCTTGGTTCAGTCTTTCCCTCATTCTTCCATCAGTGCGCACATATGCATGCAAGGGCACACAAGGACTTAAATGTTGCCCAAAGATCAATAAAATTCTTACTACTCCCTCTTAATCTCCATAATAAGCTTTATTACTCCAGTTAATTGTGCCCTTGTGCACAAAATCTTTGTACTCCATACATAAACCAGACAGAAGGGACAGCTAATTAGCCCCCCCCCCAACTTCCAAATGTATGGGCAGCTACCCCAAGGCAGTCAGAAGGAGACCCCGACCGATGTTCTGACCATTTGAGGTATGGACCGTATGCAGCTCCTACTTTAGATGGCTTAGTGATTGGTCAGTAAGGTTAAACAGCAGTTCTGCTTATAGGGGTGTGTTAGTGAGTAACAGTTTTGCTACCTAATAAGTTTGGGCCAAACAAGTAACTGACCTTATGTTTGTCAAATGGGCTATGACGTTGTGTTATGTAGATGTTTCTACAGAGCTGGCCGTTGTCATGCAAGTTGAACCAAAGTATGCAGCAACACTGGTCCCACAGTAAACGTGCAATAGTGAGCCTCAGAAAATTGAAATATACCCACCTCCCCTTTGCTCGCCAGACTGGTGGTAGATCTGACCTTTTACTAACAACTAGAGATAAGACAAAAGAACCCAATAAGAATATAATCGAGGTCAAAGTGTAGCCATGGTGATGCAAAATTTGCTATTGTTTGAGCTATTAGGCAGACATTGTGGTAAACACGGTTGACCGACATCACTGCGCCCACACTGGCAGAGCCTGCCATAAAAATTAATGTCCAATTAAGTTAGAAAAGTGTGAGTAATGGCAGTGTTCAGTCATTGAGCGTCGTGTCCTTTCAATCAGAGTTAAACGCGGCCTTTAATTAGCATCTAGCCGCTTCTGCTCGCATCTTTAGTCGCAATCAAGGTGTTGCCACCAAACGAGTGTTAATCGTTTGCACGCACGTTCATCACCTTGGTTTTCCTCACGGATGCGTCGGAGACAGTAAACGGCCTCGTCACGTTGTAAATTGAGCATATCACTGCTGCGTTGGCAGCGACACAGCCTAGATGTTTCGACTGCCAGGGAATCACGGTACACAGCTCTCGTAGTCGCACATTAAAGAACAGCATGTCTCTCGGGGAGGTCAACTAGGCAATAAAGGTGCAAAATCAACACATTTTACAGGTCCGATACGCCTCCGTGCCGCAGGCTACAGAACGTGTGATGTGTGATGTTCAGACATCTTTCTATTTTAAAGGTTCATTATTGTAGCCTGCCAGCAATGCAACTCCAGGTCATGCGTGTGTGCTTTCGTCAGCTGGAGTCGTACACCAAGCCTCACCATGGATTTTAATTATGTCTGTTGAGTTTTAAAGTGTTCTGATGAGTGCGACCATCGACCGAAGAGTGGGGAGACAGATGGGGAATTATTCACGTTAGCGGTCATTAATTTTAGTCACTTCTGTTGGTGCGTACAGCATACAGTCCTCTGGGTATGTGGCTGAAACACCTGCAGATAGTATATTGATGTGATTAATTATGTTGATTGGATCTTATTGATATTATCTAATATCCAACCCATCGAGAGACTGCGGTAATTTGCAGGGTAGCACTTTTTCATCTATCTTGGCCTCACAGACCCCAGATGAAAGGGATGACAAGCGGGGGGGGGGGGGGGGGGGGGGGGGGGGGGGGGGGGGGGGGGGGGGGGGGGGGGGGGGGGGGGG
>JAODKC010000137.1:23950671-23970750 GCA_026777985.1 Mormyrops attenuatus | reverse complement strand
GGGGGGCATACTTTTTTGCCTCTTTATCAGATTTCAAATCCTGGGTTGTATATCTATGGACGGGGGGGGAGGGGTTAAAGGGCAGCTGCAAGAAATAGATTGAATGTGCAGTCAATTTGAACCAAGTCCCATAATTCCCAGGGATTAGGGGGGTTTGCGGGGGAGTGTATTTTCTGGTGTATCCACCATCACAACATGATGTATGGTGTTAGCAGAACAGACACAAACATCCACTCATCTGCTCCACCTTTGTGTGTGTTTGTGTGTGTGGATTAACTTTATATTACATTTTGGGAACCAAATATCCCCCACAATGTGATAAAAACCTGTCATTTTGACATTGTGGGGACCATTTTTCGGGTCCGCACAAAGATCTGTAGGGGTTAAGGTCGTCATGTTGGGATTAGAGGTTTCCCCATACAAATGAATGGAGAGTCCCCACAAGGATATAATTACAAATCTGTCTGTGTGCTCCTGTGTATGCGTGTATGCTTATGCCCATGTCACAACCTGCCATTTGTTTGCGTCTAGCATGCGCACAAACATACTTTGTCAGTGCCTGCTGAATGCCAGCTGGTACAGGGTGGGGTCAGACCTTTTTAATGAGAGTTTCTCTGGGATAAAGATATATATAAAATGGCTTGAAATTCACACATTGTGACCCTGCACTGGAACGTGGATGGATGGAGGAGTGTCATTATTTGAACAATTCCATCTGTTATGTCACACATGCCCTATGCTTGTCAGTCAATCCACAAAATCTGCAATACCAAAGTCACCAAAACAATTCCAATAAAAGTCAGAAGATGCGAGAATACATTTCTGAAAATTGTGCACTTTCCAGTAAATTATTCTGGAAAATGGTTCTCACATTTGTTGTATGTATTCCAGCACCCTTGCAGCCACCCAGCACTCAGGTAAAAATTCGACGTGGAATGCATGATCTGTGATTTTAAAATGGCCATTGCAAACACCGCACTTCGTCATGATGGACGTGATTGCCCTCATTTACACATCATTCATACATACACATATATAAAGGGATTATATATATATATATATATATATATATGTGCTGTACAGCTTGTAGACACAGAAAAACACAGTCGATCTCTCAGTGTTGTTCTGTCTATGCCTATCGCTTCGGGGGGCATTTTTAAAAAGGTTGACTGGACTAAATATTTACTTTACGTCTCACACAAAGTAGTGGCAAACTAGAGAGAGGGCATGATGCTTGTTGCTCGGTGGCTGCTAACCGAAGCTGATGACCCGTTTCACTGCTTTCTGTCACGCCCATGGGCTGCTGGTACAGGCCGTTGGGTTCCTGCATCTTCCGCCGATGGTTGGTGACGTCAGCACTGCAGCAGAACCAGTGTGGCTATTACGGGCTGGATTCAGCACCGGTCTGAACATGACAAAATGAATCCAGTGTTATTGGAAGTATGGGTGTGACTTTAACATGGCGCCTCTAGGATGAGAATGTCATCTGACTGGCCCAGAAGACATTAGGTTGTCCGGTTTGTTCTTCTTCTCATTTTTCCGATTTCTTTCTCGTTTCTTACAATAGCAGGGGAACATCAGTCCACATTAGCTGAGCACTGAGCTGAGTGTCATCGCTTCGAGGGCCGGCTAACAGGAGGACCCACGGCCTTCCGTCTGGTTTGCTTTTCCTCTGTGCAGTAGTTGACTAATTCATTTAAACTTCTCCAGCACAGAGATCAATTGCTGTGAGCAGATGATCAGAAGTCTCCATCGGAGGCTGATAGCAGAGGAATGGGGGGCACGTCTGTGATGCGTCCTACCTGGTCCTAATCCCGTGGAGGGGTGTAGATGGGTAATCGTGATGTTTGATGTCAAAATATTCCTGCTCTGCAGACATCAACTGATGTGACTTCAGCATGGCTGAGGAGGAGGGATTTGGGTGGCATGGGGCAGGAGGGCAGGGCCAGCCAAGGCTTCAGGGCTAAAAGAACATGGTCCATCAGGCAGAGAGCGTTAATGGTCTGTGTGCTTGAGCATTCCCCCATTTTGGCCACTTGAAGGTGGGCAAAAGCACAAATGCCATGTGGTGCCATGTGGGGCGAAGTTCCATCAGCTTGTGATGCCATGGGACTCCAGTGCAAGGTGGAAATGATCTCTGCCTTGTCACCAAGGGCAATGCTTAATTGTGCTGTGGTCCACGAAAATGACAAAACAACCCAAGACGAAATGATACTGCCCCTTAGCCTAATGACAGCTAACGCCTAATTTTCTGATTGGAACACTGAGGAAAATTTAATTTTTTTGTTTTGGGGGGGGGGGGCACCCTCAGCTGTATCAAAAGCTTCTCAGCCTCCTTATTGGCCACAACAATAAATGATGACAGAAAAGGGGGAGGCACCGATACCCAAAAACAGCAGCGAGTGCAGCCTGCCCCGTCCCAGCTTGAGGTAAATCGGAAGCAGCATTCCGGCCCCCAGCGCCGCATGGTCGGGAAATGAGCCCCGGCTGGCGCCACCTCCCCCCCCCCCCCCCCCCCCATGTCCACCGGGGGGGCTGCCGAGCAACAAATTAGCTCGGGAGCAGAAGGCGGCCCGCGCTGCGAGCCCCCTATACTCCGCGCGGTTCTACAGCCACAAGGATGAAGGCGGTGGCTAACGAGAGGAAGCCGGGGGTGGGGGGCGGGTGAGGGGGGAGCACGAAGAAAGCCAAAACTTTAAAAAGTCAAGCAGAGTGTGGAGAGGCGGATCACACGGAGCGGCCTGATATTGCATGTCATAGCAAACAGAGAGTCCCAGACACGCAGTTACCAAAATCCTCACAATCGGGTTCACAGAAGGTTCAGGGATTACAGTAATGCCTCCTCAAGGTGAACCGAAATGCCCAGTCTTAAGGTGACGGGCCTGCTTTTCTTAACTTATATTTTAGGGAATTAAACATAGATTTCAGTTGTTTACAGTTATGGGTTAGGATGGGAACCTTTGTCAGTGGTGTTTGGAGGTTTTTAGAATTTCTCAGAATCTGGACAGCATAGCCGTGCCCTAACAAACAACTGGACATTGATGGCGCATAGAATATAGGTTTGGCTGGTGATGCCAGAATTTACGGCAACCAGGCTTGTGCTGCCAGTGGACGCTGAAAGAGAGGCACTTCTGACAGGTGTGCTAAGGTGCAAGTGACCCGTCCTGTCCAGGGTGGCCTGGCCCTGGTGCTTAGGCGAATCTCTGCCAGAGAAGGCAGCTGTCAGCCCACCAGCGGGATGGACTACTGGAATATGGAACATTGAAATGTTTTAATGATGCCAGCATCAGCCAAGCTCTTCTCTCTAATTTACTTAAAATAAGTGTTCTAATTAATTGAAGTGTTGTCCCTCGGTATTTAGGGGCATTCTGGGCGTGACAGACATCTGTGGTCATCCATGTCTGTATTGAGTCCAAGATGCTGTTTTCTGTCACTGCGACTTCTGAAATGTTGCTCACTGTATTTTTCCATGGACTCTGAAATGAGTTGGTGAGTGCAGTTTTTTGAATGAGGCGCCAGTTATATGAGAAATACGAGCCTACCTCACATCCTTATGGAATTTCTACACTTGAAGAGACTTTAAGGCAGAAATAAGGTTGCAACCCCTACACTAAAATTTGTCGTCTGAGGCGGTGTGGGAGGGGAGGGGGGGTGTTAAATCATGAAATATGGGACAATTGCAGCATGGAACGATCGCATAACAGAAAGGGAATCATCTCCATCCAGATCACACCAGAATCAGGGAGATGGCCGATTCAGTGAATGTTTCAGCACCATGCTGCTGTGCTACTGTATCTTTCCATGGCAATTAACTTGAGAGGGTTAGCAATAACCTTAAAAACTTAAAAAGTATTATAACGCACAATGTTCCTTCCTAGATCTCCAAATGAACTATTAAAAATCACAAATGATTTGCAGGCTGCATCAATTTGACTGCCAGTAGAAATCATCATTATCTCAAGGACATTCAGCGAAGCCTGGTTTTGCCGTCTGAGGTCTGTACAGTGTGGTGCCATACAGAGATACTCGCTGTCCTTCTATTTTGCACGCCACTCACGCTCTACTCTGCACACTAACAGCACGCTCAGGGTAATATTGTCCAGTCATTTCAGAACTCTGTCTTTCACCAGGAAAAAAGGAGCAACATGAAGAAAAAATGAGAGAACGAGGGAAAAGAAAGTAGAATTGGGATAAAATAACATAGATCTGCACGGTTAATAATCAGCAGCGGCCGACAGGGCAAGTCTACACAAGCCCAAAGAAGGAAATTCCTTAGCTGGATGGAAATTGGATCAGATAAACACGGCACTTAAAGTCCAGACACAGGAACAGGACAGTAATAGCCCTACTCCATATTTAAACACCTCTCTCAATAATTTACTCATGTAAGTTTGTGGACGCTGCTAATTAGTCTCCGCGAGGGATGCGCGTTACCGGCACAACCACGTTGGATTTGTGCTGCAGTAAATAAACAGAGGTTCTGTCTTTATTTTCAGCCTAGGAACCAAGCGCAGCATGAATATTTACTGGTCCCGCAGTGTTTAAATATTGAGAAGGAGCCGCAGAGCATTGGTTTATCTGCATGGGATGAGATTAATGAAAGCAACAATCTCTACGCATGATGCTGTACTTTCAGAAAAGACATTTAAATATTTTATGGTGTAACGATATAATTAATAAAGTTTCAATTAATGTGTCTTTTACAGATCTGCCGTGTCTTGCATAGCTGTACACTGGTAATAAATGGACACAGGAATTCTGCATATCAGAGCACCAAAGCACATTAAGTCCTTTGGCCCCTGGAGAACCACCTAACTTCTGGTTGACAAGTTCAGCCGTTTCTCAGCCTTCCCTCATTTCTTAAACTAATTTTCTGTGTTTGGCAGTGTTCCCAGCCTTGCACTCCGCACATCAGACATTTCTGGATCTTTCTGAACTCGATCATCACCGCACCTGCACGGAAGAGTAGGTTTTTTATCATTTTTTTTGGTTAGACTAATACAACTGTTCTGAAGGTGTATCAAGAATTTAATTTGTGCTGAAAGTTTGCTGGACAATTTTTGCATTAAACATAAAACGAGAAGCTCTTTTATGGGTATGATGCTTCTTTTGGAAGTAAGAGTGTTTTCAATATTAAACTGTTTATCTGTGTAGAAGATGCAATCGACACCAAAACACATAAATTGCTATCTGCGAAGATCAGAGCACTTTTACATAACCCAGGACAGTTCAACCACAAAATAATTGAAAGCGACTTCTGCCCTGTTTCTCTTTCATTATGTGAGTAAATCGGCTGAATACGCTGTTAATGTTTGTGTCTGATTCACAACAGTGTCTCTGTAAAGGAAAGCTATAGAATTTATTTTTATTTTCTATTTATTTAAAACTTGTCTCCTTGGCACCTGAAGTGATATAAAAGGACAGTGTCGGGTTCGAACCCCATGTGCAGCACAAACGGTTCAAATGACCGGGTGCAATGATTCCAAGTAGCACGGTAATTCACAGTTACCGAGAAACAATAAAGTGGCTGTAATTCCTACAAGCTTGACAGAAAATCTTGGCTTTTAGGTTTAGGGGAAAAAGGACTAATTCGGTAATAAGACCCCACTTGGAGTGATCCATTACATGGGGGGTGATAAATTCAGAATATGAGAAAGCCCCTGTAACAGTGTGACTCATACTGTTGCTGTCTGTATATTTATAGCATTTTGGAGCCTCTGTAGAACTTAGATGGGTCGTGTTATCGTCGGACTTCGTAAAATAGCAATGCGAGAAGTGACAGCGGAGTCAGACGCCACCGCGATCTGCGGCGGTGGCGGCGCTTGTATCCTGACAGGTGGAGCTTAGTGTGGGTACCTGGTAGTCTGAGAGCCAGAAGCTGTCCAAACACGTGGCCTGTACACGCTGGAGGGAGCGTTAGCCGACCACTGGGGGGCGGGGGGAGTGGAAATGTCATGATCTGCTGGTTTATGAGACCTGTTAGTTAGAAGCACTGAGGAGGTCTACAGACACTCTTTCCCAAAACAGGAAGATGGGAATGTTGCATCTTGCAGGTTGGAGTAGTCATATCCTGAATTAATCACACCACCAGGACCTCGTGTCAGGATTTGGGAAGGGGGGTGTTATCCTTTAATTGGAATTGGTCACACTACACCGAGTCAAGAGGTTTCAATAAAATACCAAGAAAGACAGTGATCCAAGCAAACAAGATCAGCAGGGATGGAACGTGGAACCCACACCGGGAACCTGGACAGAAGAAACGTAGAATGGGGGGCCCATGCCGGGAGGGAACAGCCTTGGATTGTATGGCGACTGTCGCCAAGATCACCCGTCACATTCTGATGGAATGATGTTTCTTCTCTTTCTCCGTCTCCCTCATTCTCCTACTTCGCTGTTGTTCATCTCAGTTGCCACTAAACACCCACCTTTGCCGGCTGAAGAGGCTGTGCCTCAGTCTGCAGAGCTGGAGAGTTGGACATGCTCCACAGAGCCCCGTTTGACTCTCCTGGAAGGGGCCTGGACGTCCCCAGCAAGAGCTAAAGTCAGGTGACGGACATATCTATTCGCTTCACTTGCACGTTATCATGAATCATATAAAACTGGGGCGTGTTTTGACCCGAGTGGACGTGCCCAGACACTGATTCAATTTACCTGCACTAACCCTTCCCAAGATCCGACCCCCAACATGCCTGCTTTTTGTTTTCTGTCCTTGCCTTTTTATTAAACCCATCCCCACGTCACATGGCTTTTTTGGCATCCTGCTCAGAGCACCAATCACACCCACTGGGTACAGGCAGAGGATCTAAAGTAAAATAGAAACTATATTATTAATCACGTTATTCTTTTGCTACTTCTGTTGTTCGCCAGATAACCACAACATAGTCCCCTCACCATGGACATGTCCGCTCAAATCAGTATTTCAACATCCTCGCTCCCTTCTAGGGGACTTTCATGGGAACGGGCGAAGAAGCTTCAGGAGTTCTTGTTTCTGCAGCTTTTCCATGGCAGCTTCTGAAATAAACTCGTCCGGTTTAGTCGCAGTCTCTCTGCTTTAAGCCCGTTAGCCTCAGACACCCGAACTCCCGAGAAAAGTGTGGGAAGCAGGAGACAACAGGAATCATTTTCCAAATTTGTGAGACCCTCACAAAGTCGGGTCGTTTGCGCTATGAACTCCAGGCCGACTTGAGCTCTGCTGAAACTGACCCTGAGCAGTTCTGGGCGTCTGTGAAGTCTATTCTTGTCAAGTTTTTTGCTCACCTGGCCCAGCACAGAACAGACAGATACCTGTGCCATTCATGGGGGGGGGGCACTGAGCCCTCAGTCTATTTCCTAGCTCGGGAAGGGCAGCCTGTCTTCAATCTTCCACTCCATGGTTTCTGTAGTGGTCGAGACAGCGGTCATGCCACCCCCCCAACACAAACAGCCACATAGCAAAGTTATCGGTTTTAACTCCCCCCACACCCCAAATTAGTTTGCGTCTCACTTGGCATGTAGCCATGTAATACAATTACGTCTTTGAACCCCTGAAATGTGTTCCTGCCCCCGATTGCTATGGACACAAAGAGAATTTCGACAGAACCCCACCCTTGCGCCCTCCCCCTAACATTCCAGAATATCTCCGAAGCCCCATGGTCCATTTCACAGTTCCTTAGTGTTCGTGACTGAACCACATCAAGGGCTGATACTCCTAAAAGACTCCGTGTCACCTGCGCCAGGTTCACTCCCCCTGCCGTCCGCTCCAACGTACAGAGAATGTTTTAACGTGGGCCTTTTCAGTGTCGGAAAACCAACAGGCTGTATTATCTAATTATCTACACGACCCCGGGTTCTAACCTGTCTTGTGCATTACTTAGCCTGTCAATGGGGTGATGTATAGGTAGGAGAGATGGTCGGGTAGCTTTCTCATCTGCTCATTTACGTTATAAATCTCCGCAGATCTGTTTGACCTACGTATGCGGGGGCTCCAGCATTTCCAAACTCTCCGACGGTCTAACACTGCCCCCTAAAGCCTACCCGGGAGCGCTCACCCAGAGACGTGCCCCTCTACAATGCGGCTCCAACCTGCCTTGTTTAGGGTAAAATTGGGCTGCCAATGAGGAAGTTAAAGACACCATTACCAGGGACAGAGCGCAGGACAGGTTTCCTGACGAGTCCTCTAGTCGTAAACCCCCCTCCCACCTCGCTGAAACATCTCTCGGATCAGCTTCCCGAGTCGTTGAAACTGGCAACGGTGACGTTAATAATGGAAACACCCAGCTCACCACAGATTTCAGAGAATAATAATGGACAGGGGTCTTACAACATCTCTTCTTTGATCCCTGAGTGCTTGTTCGCATTCATTGGCCAAAGTGACAGCTATGCGGGGGTGAGTAGGGATAAATAAATAACTGAGGGTTTAAGTTATCACCCCACCAAGGTGAACTTGCAGAACACAGTAAGGAGAAACAGGGGAGAGAGAGAGAGAGAGAGAGAAGGAGAAAGCACTACCTATGTCTAATTAGGACAATCTCCCAGGGACTGCCATGGGTGTTGGCTCTGCTCGGACCATGATGGACAGAGTTTCTCCCTGATGAGAAATGCAGGCTATGAGGAGAATGAGGCCACCTCAGCAAGCGGCTCCTGCTGTCTTCTTTTTTTCCCCGACTCCTCTGCCCCAATAACCCCCCCCCCACATCCCACACTTCCTGTGATGTTGACAGTGGCTTAGTGGGTAAAAGTGTGAACTACTCACCTGAAGGTTGCTGGTTCAGATTCCAGAAGACACCCTGTTGTAAATGAAATTTCTCCAGCAGCCCTGTGTTTCAGCGGGGGGGGGGGTCTCCTTGTTGAGGGGGTGTTTCCATCCTAACCCTGGTCAGGTAAGATCAGAATCCTGTAAAGGTCCAGTCACATGTTGGCTTCGGGATACTGAGAGCTTCAGGCCCCAGCATCTCCTGAAATTGTTCCAGACAGCGGCATGTTGAGATGGGAGCCGCAGGGAAAGCCACGCATTCGGCTTCCAGAAGGGGCCGTTTAAAAGGAGCGGAGCTGCCAGCGCGAAGCCGGACGCGAATGGCCAAAACAGATGGCCACCTGTCCATCCTCACTGGAATGAGCCCATTTGCTGAAGATGTGGGACAACCCTAGTTTAAAGACAAGGATCCATTATGTAAAGAGGTTGTGGCGTCAAAGGAGATAATTCAAGCGGTATAAAACCGATTGAGTAAATGTTTATCTGGCACCCGGGAAAGGCTGAGTGCTTAATAACCTTGTATGGCAGCCAGGATGATTGTAAAATGAAAAAGAGCATTCCTCTCTAAGCTGTGTCCTCTACTGCACCTGAAAATGAGCGCAGGCTTTAAAGGCCAAACCACAGGAGTGGCTGGGGGTGAGACGCATCAGCCGCTCGATTGTGCCAGTGCGGGACGGGCTTCTGCCGCACACATGTGCCAGCTTTTGGGTTCGTCTGGGTCCGAAGGAATAATGACAGTACTTATGTTTGAGGGGGGCAGGATAAGAGAAAGGCATGACAGGGACCCCCAACTCAGCAAACCAAAGCTAGCATTATCGACGCTCAAATACTACCTAGTATCGGGCCTCTGAAAGTCTTCCTCTTTCTCCCCCCATACAAGTGGGGGGACAGGTAGGATGAGATAAGGACAATATTTGGGGGTGAAAATCCCCAACACGACACACTGTCTGTGAAGAGCATCGCCAAGGGCCCGTTGATGCATTTGTGTAAAATCATGGCGCTAATCAGCACACAGCTCACAAGAAGAGTATATATAACATCCTTACAACGACAGCTTTTTGTCTCTGTAATATAATACTCTCACATTGCTGTCAAATCTATAACTACTGCATGCATCTGTAAATAAATTGCATGTCAAGCATACTTTTTGAGGACCCAGTCAGGTGTGTCCTGCCAGTTTCCACGTGACAAGCTGGGCCCTCACAGCCGCCGTGTGACATTTCCATCTGTCGAGACTCGGAATCTGATCGGCGGCTCGTTCCGCGGAGCTTCTCTCTGAGGACCTTTTAGTGGCTATTAACCCCCCCCAACCCAGGGTTACCATGGAAACACATCATCTGCATTTCAGCTTTTGGGGACACGCGGAACGCCAACTGAGTGTCATAGACAGTGGGAGGTGGAACTCTCTAGGGAGAGGACCCTGGTCGGCACAAAGACGTGCGGCGCTGGTCCAGAAGCTGCTGGAAATGTCTCGGGGGAGCCTGACCGAGACCCTTCCGAGAACACGGACCTGTTCAGCGCAATTGTGGTGCTGCAAAACTGTTGACCTCAAACACTAACTATGACAACACACAGTGCCTTTTCACCTTTAAATCACTGAAGTATCGTTTGATAAGAGGATGCCCCCCCTCAGCACAACGCACACGCCCGCAGCCTCAGAAACGAGGGCAACGAACTCCAGTGATCATCACTGTCACCTTCCCACGTTTCCCATCATTAAAGGTAAAACTGAAGTTTCCTACTTAACCTTAAATACAGAGTTATAGTATGAGCATATAGTAAATATAGGACAGGAGGAAAGCATGATGGCACCACTGGGAGGCTGGCCTGCAACTTTGCTTATTGTCCATATTTCCATGTAAGTGTTTGGTTTGGGTTTATTGCAGCTTCCCCGTCATTTGCGGCATGTTAAAGAGGATAGATCCGGCATAAAGCAACTTCTCCAGCCTGATTTTAACTGCATGTTAAAGAGGATCGATCCAGCATAAAAACAGCTTCTCCAGCCTGATTTTAACTGCATGTTAAAAAGGAGAGTTATAGCATTAAATCAGCTTCTCCAGTTTGATGCATGTTAGAGAGATATAGCATAAAAATAGCTTATCCAGCACGATTGTCCCGAATGTAAGTAGAACTTTAAAATGATCCCTGCGTGCACTTATTCAGGAAATATTAAACCAGATTACATCCCCACTGGGACGGATGTGCAGCTAAGGGGAGGCTAGACTATAGGGGCTTGAGGCCCAGCCTGCTAGCGTCAATTTGACAGGCCTGTCTCCAGAATGATGGCCAGCATCTGCAGCATTCCCAGTGACGGATAGTGCCTGTTTCACAGTGAGCTCTGAGGGAATAGGACACATGCGACAAGGCAAAGGGGATAAAATTGCAAAAAAAGGTCATACACCAAGAAAACGGCCCTGAAGATGGCTTTATTAATCTGTCACTGACACAAGGGAGTGGTCACCTTTCAAGAATAGAGCGTTCATAGCAAATATATCAGTCTGAAACCTTTATTGCCAAGTTTCCATCCATTCATCGATTTTATATATTGTCCTATGCAAAGGTTGCAGGGTTCCAGTGCCTCCAGAAGCTACAGGCACAGGGCAGGGAACAGCCCAGTATGGGATGCCAATCTATGGCAGATCGCCAAGTTTCAATACTGGCCTTTTTTGCCGACAGTTTTCACGCAGTTTTGCATTTTTTCGTTCTGTGTGAGACCAGGCTGTCTGCAGAGTCATCTTCCATCAAAAGGGGTGCTGCATGCAACAATCCCCTGGTAATGCATGGATCTATTCTGTGCCAGGCCCAAAAGTTGAAATCCACCTCTTCAATCACTGGTCCAGTTAGCTCACTATTTCAGACCATCCCAGCAAAATCCATGGAGAACATAACATAAGCTTTGCCAGACAGAGAAGCTGCAAAATATGAGGCAATCAAAATTAAGCTAAAAGCTCACAGAAAACTCATATGTATTTCACAGTCGTGTTTCATATCCATAGATGTAGACTGTGATCCTGCAACTGCTAGCAACAAATCAGCCCAGCGTCTGTGTTTCTAGCAAATCCATTCCACCATCCTCTTTGTACAGAGATAAATGTGCATGTAATGACATATTTATTTAGATTTCTAATTAATGTTTTTCTCTGTGCTCTATGAGACATTGTCACAGAATCTCAGGAACATTTCCCAACATCTTGAAGATGTGGCCAAGCCTTGAAGTGCCCAGAAAACCACCAACTTATTAAAATACAGCAGCCTGTCCCTCCAAAAATAGACTTTAAGAAAAGTTTTGAGCCTGCCATTAAAAAAAAGGAGGAGAAAAATCCTTTGGCCAACTTCTATGATATGATTTGCATATGAGCAGAAAACTCCAAAGCCTACTTTGGGAAATGTGATGGAAGTCGGCCAGATTCAAGGGCTTTGGAGGTGCCAGGCGCAATCAAGCCTCTTCCTCTGGCCTTCGTGCCAGCCTGGCGCCGGTCCGGTGCCAGGTGATCGGCACCATTTCCCTCCTTTGCCAGGAGAGCAAAAGAAGATTTGTAGGAGCCTACTGACGTATGTTCCGAGGACGTGCAATGCCCACCCCTCCCCAAAAAGTTGATTAAAGCCAGCAGCTGCGTCTCAGGTCCTGCCAAAAAGATCCCTCGTTCTTCATTCCTTCCTGGACCCACGTGGCCTCCTCAGCACCAGGGGGATGGCGCTCTTCTCTGAAGGCAATGTCGACTAATCGCCCTTCAGAACTGGACTTGGCTTTAGTCAATGGTGTTGGATAGAGATGTTCTCCAGAAACATTTACCAAAAAGCAGGAAACAGCTGCGGGTTTCGTGTACATTTACATATTTAGCAGACACTTTTATTCAAAGCGATATTTTTTCCGAGAAACCGAGGATAGACCGTCTTTGGACCAATTAAGAGCCTTGCTCAGCAGCCCAACAGTGACATCAATCTGCTGACCCAGGGATTTAAACCAGCAACCTTCTATGGACAGGTTTAGCTTCCTAACTTACTGAGTCACACATTGCATACACTGAGCACGCTTACGTGGTCCTTATCAACGACTCCTTCAAACGCCTTGGATGTACAGCCCGTCTACTCTTTCTGCATTCACACACCATGTTCCTATCTTCTGTAGGAGCTCCAAACTCCTAAAGAACTCTGGTGTTTCCTCTAGTTCCTCTCTGTCTCCCCTCTAAACCTGACAGCAGCCCATCACCTCCATTCTCCAGTAACCGTGCGGTAAATTCCCGTCCAGGACGTGAAATCGATATTTGCATTCCGTCTCTTGATCCTCTCAGGTCCCTGCAGGCTCGCCTCCGTGACTCTAACAGTAAGTTAATGTGATTTATCGGACCTCTTTCCTAAATCATGAACATTACCCGTGATTACGTACCTTGACAGCCACACTGCTCTAATTGCTAATGGTTTTGCTGCAATTTGCCTCCTATTCTCAGAGCATAATTAGCACAAAGTTGGAAGCAAAAAGCCTCTCATATGCTTTATCGAATGTCTCTCCAACGACTGAATGTTTTCTCCTGGGCTTTGAGCTTCTCTCAGATCCTGCTCACCAGCATTGTGTTGAATTTGTCCACCTGCCTTCATCTGGACTGGAATTAGTTTCCCAAGCAGATTCTGGGTACTCACACCATTCCCATGACGAAGGACCAAACCAGACAGGTGCGCTATAAGACACAGGTGGTCGGAAGGGTGGGAAGGGAGGGGGTTCGGAAAATGCTTGTTCAGGGGCCTGGTGGGATTTTGGAAGGTGCCAGATAGCAACACAGTCTCATTAAATTGAAGTTCGAGTGTCACACATAAGGAGTGCTTAAACATTGTCCTGTAGAGCAGTGTTTCCCAACCCAGTCCTCGGGGAACCCTGGACAGTCCATGTTTTTATTCCCTCATAGCTCCCAGTGCGCCTGTACCAGGTATTCGGTGTTCATGATTGGCTGGGAGCTGGGAGGGAGCAAAAACATGGACTGTCCGGGGTTCCCCGAGGACTGGGTTGGGAAACACTGCTCTATAGGCTAAATGACACTGGGGGGAGGAGAGGGGGCGGGGCGGGGCGTGTTCCCTTGGTAGATTCTGCTGCACATTGAGCAGGTAGATTTACGTGGCCCCACCCACAAACATTTCTTTAAAGTGTTGGGGACCCTGAAACTGCCGTGGTGTCAATGCCAGCCCGGCTCCCCTGGCTGAAGGTACCTCGTCAGTGATACGACAGGGTGGTGCGGCAACCCGTGAACTTTGTCAGTTCTGTCAGGGCGCCGCGCCGCCCACGTGGAGAGGAGGAACAAGAGCAGGATGTTAGCCTCTGTTTTAAGCAGGTTGAGATGCTTGAGCGAAGGTTCCCCCAGGTGGTTAAGTCAAACGGTGGGGAGCCGTGTCAGAGAAAACTTAACGGCAGAGCCCAGCCAAACTCACTGACACGATTTACACCCGGTGAGTCATGGTGCCCTCCCAAGCAATTCAGTAATAAACGCTGTAATAGGCTAAAGCTTTCTCCTAATGACTTTGTGAAAATTGAGTTCTGTTGTGCCATTATTTCCGCGGTGGGGTCTCTCTGTGCATGTAATAAAAGAATGAAAGAATTTTCTGAGATAAAAACTGTTTTCAAATTTATAAAAATATCTGAATTACACATTTTCAGTTCACCCTGAATAATTCGTTCGTGATTGTTACCCTTTAGAATCCCCTTCCTGGGTGTTTCACAAGTGCAATTCATTAGCGCCTTTTTCTGGAAGGCTCCGTTGACCGGTAAATCTGATGTGATGCCTTATCTACATTTGATCTGTGATTATGTTATACACATTTTAACCAGGTAGGTCTCACTGTCTGCTGGAGCTAACACTTATCATAATCGCTGTGAGATGGCGTTTGACAGGGGGCGCCATCGCATGGCACAGGTCTGATTGCCCCCCCCACAAGAAAAAACACTTTAGTTTCACAGATGCCATTCCTCCCCGAGCATTATGGGAAATATTGATTCAAAAACTAACAAAAAAAACTAACTGAAATAAATACCACAGAATATATCAGTGACATCTAGAATAAGCACCTCCTTCAGGGCTGAAGCCTCCCTCCCATGCAGAGAACAGGGATACCTATGTCATATTAAAGCTTCAGTAGCCACCGGCTTCAGAACAACATGACGGAGAGGCAGGGGAGACCCTCTCCATCACTCGCAAGACACCTGCCACTTTTCCATTAATAAAATGACTATGTTTTGTGATGGTAATGTGCAATATTTAGACAGCTAAAGGCTGTTGATAAAGGAATCAAGCTGGAATCAGAGTCGAATGAACACCTTACAGAGGTCTTTCACTTTGATAACGCTGCCTGTCTCCAGAGCACAGCATGGATGTACATGTGATACCTTTTTCTTTTCCCTGTACGCAATGCATGCCAGAATTTGTTCTCTGTTGGGTGTAAAGCATGTTAATATCTTGCCCCACCGCGTAATCGACCCATCTGCATTGTGGCTGCTAGTTTGCAGATTTCAAAAAAACATCACAATGGACCCAAAAATCCATCTGAAAATGATTCATTTATATTAAAAACATTATCCACACATGATGAATAACATTTCTTAGAATTAGAATCTGGCCACTAGTTGCTAGTCGACTGTGCAATTCCTGTTTGTTTACATGAGTAACATAATACTCACCACACAAAGTTTGTCGATGTCAGCAGGCTCCAAAGATTGATATCTGTCACCAGTTTTCACCTGTGGATTTCAGCATTCATAGTTTTCAGTCACGTGCCTGGCTCCGAGAGTTGAAGGGTAAAAACCCCTTCCATCATGGTGGCCGACGATGAACATTATGTAGACCCGCAGCATCAGGTTGATTAATTTAAATTTGTTCCAAGCAACAAATATTTATAGCACCTATCAACAGAAAAACAAATATATGAGAGCAAACTGCAAAGTTTGGGCACCCCGATCCCCATACAGCAGCCACTGCAGTGTTTCAGTCGTTAAAAACCCGCAAAATCCGTGCCAGAGTTCCACTTTGGCGACGTTGAAATACATCTTGTGGAGAATCCCTCCCCTTACACTGCCGTCAAGATGAAACCTTATGAAAGTACAGACAAGTATATGTCTGTGTCCAACATATTACATTAAATACATTAATGAATGCCTTTTTTTTGCTTGCCTCTCCATATTTCTGCATTGGAAAATTCAATCAATAACCCATACAGGCCTACTTTTTGTTTAATATCGCCGGTGAAACTTGCCAGCGCTTATTAGTGGAACGACATTGCATTGTTTTTTTATTCTGCAGAAAACAAAAGGTCGATCTGCTGGCCAGATACTAAAACGAATTATACGTTGTGGGTCATATAAACAAAACATAAATAAAAAGCCGTGGTCCTGCTTTGATTGCGATCGAGTTTCGTATGAAATTAAGTGTCAAGCTTAACCAAGTTTAACCTGTGACATTTGCGTCTAACATAAAGGTCCCAGCTGCTATTGTGTGGTGGGAAAACAACACAAAAGTCACCAGGAGCTACGGAAGTTCCCAAGCTAGTACAAAACTAGCTTCCTGAACTTTTTCAGGTTCCTGTGAAAGTGCACTTTGATGGTTGCCATTCTTTTATTTCCTCCGTAGGGACAGAGGCACATCTAGACATGGATCCACAATGTCCTCCTCTCCAGGTTTGCTTTCTCGGATGGGATGTGTAGAAGCACAGCCTAGGCTTGTCTCCTTGTTGATTAGTACATTCACTTCAAAAACAACTGTTTGGAATTTTGGCTAAACAAATGTGGTAAAAATAAGTGCCAGGCAGCAGAATAAAACTGGAAATGACTTTTAAAACTTAGGATAAAAAGCCAGGAAAAAGAATTAAGCAGAAAAACTACAATTAAACAATGGTAAGGCATATTTTTATACTCTTATTTGCTGTTTTCAAGACTGGGTAAACTGGAGGTGGTGTGGGAGAAGCTGGTCACATGTTGCCTTCACCAAACCGATCAAGGCAAGATTTCTTCCCAAGTCATTCTTCCCAAGGGTCTGAGCTTTCAAAATAATGTGCTTAACCGGAGACAGAATTCTTCAAAATGCTTATAATGCCAAAGGTTAGTATGTCTGTAAGCACACATTTGTTTACAATTCAAGTTTGTTTATCAATGTAAGTAAAACTTTTAGAAATCGGTTTGTGTTTGGTTGGCATCTCATGACTGTCAGGATGTAAACGGGAACATGTTTGGACATATCTGCACAAGTTGTTTGGGTGTTTTAGCCATTTCATTTGGTCCAGTCTCTTGTGCTGTTTTTGAATAAATGGTGCTGGCTATTAATATGTGGTCAGATGCTTTCCTCAGAATCGTAGGCATAATGCATAATGTTGTCACAGGAATTTGTATTGTATTGCTATTAAGGTGATTTAATTAAGTAATAGTAGTAGTAGGAGTAGCAGTACTAGCAATATTTGCTCATTTGTTGACTGAGGAAACACCCTGACAACAAATAAAGAGCAGAATTTTACATAAGCATTTGCTCCGACATGACTATAAAAATGTTTTTTTTAAATGATCAGTGCACAGCTAATAAGATCAGCACCATGAGGCAGGCAGTGCACCTGCGGGTGCTGTCACATGGCGATGTTCAGCAGGAGCCCACTGCGAGCCTAATGACCTCGCATCGCCCCTGACGACGCTGCAGAATGTCCCCCCGCCTCAGCTCTGCGTACAGCTGTTCCAGGTGCTGCGGGGTAAACAGCGGCCCTCTCTTGGAGTGTGCACTCCACCAGTTTTACTGCAAATGACACCCCCCCCCGCAGTGAGTGGGCATTGGGGACCCCCCCCCCCCCACAGAATGGCTTTGAGGCTCCCCTGCTGACCCCCCTCACTGAGCAGAGTCCCCCCCCCTCATGAGAGAACATACAGCCCCCCTTCCGAATCACTTGGTGGGTGGCTGGGTGTCAGTACTGTTGCAATGAGAGTATATTTAATTAGGCACATCAATGGCGCATCCCATCCTGGGTGCCCCCTGCCAAGCGCCCTGAGCTGTAAAGCTGATTGGCCCCCAGAGTGCCCCCTCCCCTATCAATCACCAATTCAAAGCATCAATGGATAATGGCCTCTCTGTATGAATTATGTCCCCACCTTAAAAAATCTTGGAATCGCCCCCTGCCTGTAACTCTGTCCACAATGGAGGATCGCAAAATGAGAGGGAATGTCCCATTCGCCGCTGCCGTGTTATCAGTCCTCTAACACTTCGTGTTTCTCCTTGACTTGACATTACGACAAAACTCTATGGTTTCACCCCAACCCCCCCCACCGTGTCGCCAAAAAAAGTCCCCATTCCTTTACATTCCTGTGTCCCCCAGTTCAGGTTACTTTCCTACTTGGATCAGATTGTTTTATGTGTTTTATCACCCATCTGCTGTCTGTCGGGTGTGATTCATCAAGGCTCCAGCGTCTGACAGCGGTCTCTCCCAGCTGGTCTCTGTTCCCACTATATATTTGAGTGTGTGACCTTTTGTTTCTGTCACAGTAAACCCAGACCTGCAACTGGGGTTACTGCCGCTGCAGATACCCAGAGACTACAAAAGATTTGCACACTGTGGCCTTGTCTTTTCTTTTCAGAGGAAGGGTGATTTCTTCTCGGTTTTAAGGTCATAGGTGTTCCAATTTCCCCACCACCACCTGCCTGGGCTTTGCCACAGGCTTGATAAATAAATTTGAGTGCAAAAAACCAAGCATTTAATATGCATTCTATTAAAATCAGACTCTGTTGTTTAAATTCTCTGGCTGGTGTCCTTACATTGCGGTTTGTTGTTGAACTGAATGGGGAATTATTGACTGTTTCTCAACCTCCCCAATTCTCTCTCTCTCTCTCTGTCTCTCTCACATACACACACACACACACTGCAAGGTTAATGGGCAGAACTCTGTGTGTAAAATAATATGCAGAACAAAAGAGAAGCTCTCCGTCTCAGGTGTGCTGGTCAGATAAGGGGGCAGAGCGAAGAGCGATGCAATCAAGGACGTCGCGCCAAAGAGATAAGCGGGTAGGGGACAGGCAGGACAGACAGGACAGGCGGGACAGGTGGGATGGACGTGGCAAGCGGGACGGGCGGGATGGATGCGACAAGCGGGACAGACGGAGCTGGCGGGACAGACGTGGCAGGCGGGACGGGCGGGATGGATGCGACAAGCGGGACAGACGGAGCTGGCGGGACAGACGGCGGCAAGCACTTACATACTGGGCTGCGTTTTTTAATTTTATACATGACAGGAAACCACAAGCAGAGAGCAGATTTGCACATGTCATTTACTTTGAGTAAGTGCCCCGTCATCTTCTGCAGGCCGCATAACTTTCGTTGTGCAGAATTAAAAAGTAAGGGAAAATGAACAAACGCAGAAACACTGCAGTAAAATACTGCACTGACACACTCACACATGCACACTGGCACACTGCAGTGGCATTACCAGGACACCATCCCGGGATGGGCATTTGGGTACGTTGGGTTGGCACCAGTGTTTCACTTGAGGGGGTAGAGAAAGTTCAAAACTCATTACTTGTAACCGTTCCTCTACTGTAAATTGCTGTGGATAAACGCATTTGATAAATTAATAAAATGTAAAATATAATGCACTACATGTACATTCACTCATTTTATGTGTCATGACTGATTGTCCAGCCCTCGCGTTTGCCACACCCACCTCGTTACTCTCGTGTGGAATCCTTCCGTTTACCTGCTGTTCTGTGTTTTTTGCCCTCAGCCTAGTGTACTTCAGTCTGCGTTCAAGTCTGTTTCTCTAGGTTTGCCATTGACGTTTGTTAGCTGTGTGCTCCCCTGTTTGCCCGTTTCCCGAGTAAACCCCGTTTTGCACGCATTTACGGCTCTGATTGCCTGCTTGCCGGCTCGCCCGGGCGCACGTCACGACAGTATGACTGACTGGTGCTCCGTTAAAATATTTATGAAAAACTTTAAATATAACATATTTATTTCACATTGAAATCTGAAAAAAAAACAAACGCAAATAGATGTTTTCATGCCAAATGCCAGAATATAATAATGCTTATTACAGATCAAAACAGGAAAATATAATTATTTTGCAAAAAAATATTGAAGAACACTTAAAAGTATTTCTGGAACAATCTTATTGTTGTCTTTTTATTTGTTCCCCAAGTTTTTTGCATCTTCATTTTGTGTATAAACACACACACACACGCACGCGCGCACACACACACGCGCACACAAACACAGACGCACGCGCGCACACACACACGAGCACACAAACACACACTCACGCGCGCACACACACCCGCGCACACACAGACACCCACACACGACCACACACAACCAGACGCACGCGCGCACACACACACGCACACACACAC